>JAUELA010131088.1:0-15285 GCA_031471845.1 Boltenia villosa | reverse complement strand
ATACCCATTGTATTCAATGTGACAGGCAGCCATGTGATGAGGAGATAGTTTGTATTCTGGCATTCTTCCACTTGAACACTGAGTGGCGGGTCAGGAGGTCCCGCTTCTGGTGTGGTGAACCTGACAATTTACATTGGGAATAATTAAAAAGCTTTTAATACATCAACTTCTGTGATAGAAGCTGAATTTCAGCCAAAAATTTCTTTCGAAGAGAAGATGGAAAAACCAAATCCATTAAGAATTTGCCTTTTTAGCAAATTAAAAGGTGTTTTTTAAATAAATTAACTCTCAACTGGTTTTAAGTTGGAAATTACACTGAAGAAAGTTGGATCTGTCGTAAAGGGGTTAAATATTCACTAATTGAGAATCGACATGTGCGACATATCTTCCTCTCATATATTATTCACGAACCTCGTGTAATTCCGAACAACTTCAGTTGAACCTTTAGCGTTGACGGTGACCTTGTAGCTGACATTTGGTCTCAAGTTACCAAACGTGAACCGGTACAAGGGTGGAGATACGATGTGCGTCATTGGACCCAGGTTTCGAACTTGGGGTGAGAACCTAATAATGGGTCAGAGGTTAAAGCAGCGGGAATTGAATTTGTGGTTTGAAAGGGTGAAAATAAACTAACCTTTCGATCCCCTCTTCTTCTACTGTAACTATAGTAGACAGTCCGCTGCTCGATGGGGCCCATGCAACACGTGCCGTGGTAGCCCCAATCTTTTCCATTCTCACCATGGTCGGGGACAAGTTGACCCCCCTACCGTGGGACAACACACAGAGGTTCTCGTCAGATATACCCCACTGTGACACGGCGCACACGCTAATGCGATACGTCTGCAATGATAAAGAAAAAAATGATAACCTGGAAAATATTATTTTCATGGAGACATGACTTATATCCTAAACATATTCGATACTAGACTACCCGTCACCCGCTGGGTCACCCAGTTCCGAAATTTTCTCTCGCTAAGTCGTGGCACTGTTTTAATATACCTGTTTTATTAGGTTTGTATTGTGCCCGTTCCCGATTTCACTGTATTTAATTATAGCAAAAACGATGCGAACGCAAATGTTGTTTTCTTTCTCTGTGATGAATAAATAATTAACAATGGCAACTCGAGGTATTACACACAAGGGAAATAGACGAATTCGTAATATTACGTAATAAAAGGCCATCGGTGTGTCACAAAAACGGTGCTCTACCGGGAACCTGTGGTTCAATTTTCACGAAACTTGTTTTATTCTGTTCACATTGTGATTTTACATATTTCGTACAATTACTATATGGGGCTATTGTGCGTCATTTTTGCTGTATTCAAAAACAGACAAACAATCAATCAATCAAGCAATTTAAGAGTTTTAGTATTAAACAGATACTAAATATGCAATACTCTTTTCCCACCTGTTCATGATGTATATTCTCAACAACAGCTTTCTGTTTGTTTCCGCTAACCGCAGTCCTGAACTCTCCATTGACAATAATGTGATACTCGTCAATCAATTCACCTTCGGAAAGAGAGGGAGGGACCCAACCTTGAAATAAAAGTTCAGAAAAATAGTAAATGAAGATAAATAAACAGTTGAGTGAGAAGATTCAATTTTCAGAAATTTAAAGACATAAAATTCAAACGACAATAATTTTTCCGCCTACTGTTTAACACCTTAAGCACCTTTTGCACTTCATCATCACGTATATTTAGTCGCTTAAATTGCATTGTGTCTTTTGATTCATTTGGCAAACTAACCCGCAAGTTAACTCAGGGTGGTCCAACTAGTGGCCCGCAGAGTGATTTTATAATTATGTATGAATAAATTCCAAGCCTCTGAAACTAATGATTGCAAGAGTATTGGTTGAAAAAGTGACACCAATCATGGAAAAAAAACATAAAAGTAAGATAGAAATTCAGGTTTCATTTGCGGCCCGCGACTTGTATGTTTAGTGCTGAAGTGGCCCACAATGTCAAAGAAGTGGGACCATCCTGGGTTAACTCATTGAAATTCTGTGGTTCATGTTGTCAATTCCGTAAGAAAATGTATAAATTAATTATGAAAGATATATTCAATCTTCAGAGGTAAATTGAAAATATTCAAGATGGTGGATGGATTGTGGCAGCATAGAACAAAAATTAGGTAAAAGTGAAAAAGTGGATGCGAAAAACCTAAACCATTGATATAGTTATAGTACATCTATTATTGAAAAGTGTGCATAAAACGGAAGTAAGCTGTCGTTATTTCTGACAATATTTATGAAATGATAAAAATTCAAATTGATTGAATGGGGATAATGGCTGACAACCTTCTACTGATAAAAGACTAATTCTTGGGCAGTTACCTTAAAATTTCCGTGTATTTAATAAGCACCATTGTCACCAAAATATTTGAAAAAATGACTATTACCATGTATATTTTAAGCACCCATAGTTTGGGGAAAAAAATCTGAAATTTTTCATTTAAAATTACTTGTTTATTATTACTACATGATCAAATCAATACAGTAAAAATAAAATAGGCAAAATATTTTTTAAACATTTTCGGTGCATTAGGACGTGTATATACTAGAGATGGGACAGAACGAGTCCGAGTACTAGGACTTGTAGGAGTCTTGACATTTTTCGAGGACTCGGACTCGATCGAGTCCAGCGAAAGACTAGCTTTTTTTAGAAGTACTATTGAGGCCTAATGATTACATGATTTCTTGGTGCTATCCCAGAGTATTTCTTTGTCACAAAATATTGCACAGGTTACAAAAAGGAAATAATGTGTATTATACACGGAAATATCAATTTTTGTATACCGTATTAATAAGTGTAATATTTTTTTGATTAAGTAACAAATTAGTGAATATATATATCATACCAATTATTAAACTGTGCGAGAGCTGCTTGTCCACGCTGAGTTTTTTAGGGTACGGTAAAACTCCATGAATTAAAACGGGGGAATTGGTGTCGGATATATCTCCTTTATGTGAGACCCGGCTGCTAGCTTGACTTGTGAGACTGCTGATGATACTCTCACTCTGGCTAATTTCACTGCTTGTGCATCTGAAATTTCAAAATCAGAAAATGACACAAAAAATCAAAGGTTTAAGGCTTTAAATTGTGTCAACATAGATTGCTAAACATATTCTTCAATATTTTCCAACTCACTTGGGCATTGATGATGCGTTTTCTGGTTTTGACAGCACCTTAGTTGCGAAGGGGGAAGCATTATCGTGAACTGGTTCGAGGAAGTTTGAAGGTACCAGACCCCTTCTTCCGTTCATTAATTCCCCTGTACACAAATTTTACAATTTTACAAAAAAATAAATAAAAAAATAAAAAAGTTGAAATGACTAAAAAATGGACGATGAAAAGAAAAATTAATTGAAAATTTTGGTTAAAAATTATAACAACCTTCAAAAAATCCATCTTCATCCATTTGTCCATACACATAGACATAGTCACCAGCAACTAATGGAAGCTCTGTTTCTGGACAATCATTTGGTCCTTCGTACGGATTGTACGTGTACTTGGCAATATACACTCGCAATTTTCCTGTTGAAACAGAAACAACGAGTGAATTTTTTGTCATTACAATTTAAATTGCAGGGCTGTGGAGTTGGAGTCTGAGCAAATTTGACAGGAGTCGGAGTCGGGTAAAAATGTACCGACTCCGATTCCTAATATGTTTGAACCGTTCGAACTGGTTCCGAATAATTATTGAATATTTTTTTAAATTCAGAGATTAATTTTCAACGTTTGAACCTGTAAATTAGAGCCATAGCTTGCTGCAGTTGTATTGGCCTGATAAATCATGTCAGCACTTGACACAGTTGACAGATCAGCATTACTTATTAGTTATTTATTATATTGAATAAAGGAGTCTGAGTCGGATGTTTGTAAATGGAGGAGTCGAGTCGGAAGTTTTATGTACCGACTCTACAGCCCTGTGAAATTGAATTGAAAAATATAAAGAAATATATTTTTTTCAATTCAGTTACAATTTTTGGGAAGAATGTTTTCGAGCTGGTATATTTTTGTGGGATCAGAACTAAGAAACTGTATGTATCTGGAATTCAGGGCAACTCTGGTAAAAACAATTTTTGAATCAGTTTCATGCTAATAAGTCTTCATTACTACTTATACAAAGCTTATCAATCACTTCATTATGCCTGATGAAGCGAATTTTTATTTTTTAATTTTTTTTTTTCGTTTTTGGAAGATCCTGGTTGATTACACGCGCATAAATAAACACAATTCCTATTCTTGCATAATAAATTATTTCCACACCATCTGCTAATGATGACCTCAAGCTAATCAGACAGACCCTTGCATATCTTAATACGCGAGCACAGGACAAGAGGGGTAGCATAATGCAATCAATTTTAAGATGCACGGATACATTATGCATGAGGTAGAATGAACCAAAAAACAAGATCATGTCAATCTAGCTTCACAAATGAAAGAAGAAGACCAATACATTTTAAAAATTAAATATTTTTGAGAATACACAATGTCTGTCTAATATTCCTCATTTGAAAGTGTATTTAACTCATTATTATGCGGATTACAATTTATACCATCCAATTTGTAACGTTATAATGAGGCTATCTGCAAAAGGGTGCCCAAAAAGCTGTTTGAGATAACCAAATATATATTACCCCTAATTTTATCAAACTCCTCCATGTTAAATATTTCAGCTCGAAAATTGAAATATATATTAATCCAACATACTGTTGTCATTGAACATTTTCAATGGAACCATATCATCATTTTCATATATTTGAACTTGGCATCAGAAATATTTGGAAAAACAAATCCACTTGTAATTATTATAACTTATGGTGCCCTGGATATGAAGGTATGCAATGCAATCTCTCCATGCATATTTGACTGTTTCACATAAAAATCCATTACCACTTGGCTCAGGTAAGCAAGTGAAAAAAAAAATTGCTGACATAACAAAATCATGAATTCTGTTTTTTGAACCTTTTATGTTCAATGCTAACCACACTAGTCAAAACCCACAAAAATGTGTAGTCATGTTTAAAGATTCATTCTTCTGAAACTTAAATCATTCATTTTGTGCGTAATGTATGAATTATATTATCAGCATTATATTATATTATCATTCAAAATGAATAATTATAGAATAAACCTTACCGACATTGGCCTAATGTTTGAAATATCTGACTTTTGACAAACTATAGCTATATATGACAAACTTTAGCCCATAAAGAGCCAAACTGAAACCAAATTTTTTGGGCAAAAAAATTAAGAAAAAAAAAATGAAGTTCGGCGAATAAAATTTATCCAAGTCGGACAAGTTATTGATAACAAATGAAGTTGATTTCAACCTTGTATATGACATGGAAAAATAACAGAGACGAATCAAAGAAGAAGAGTGTTCGTGTGAAGCAAGTACCTTCATTATTGTCCATCACTGGGAGCAGTTCTTCCTCTACAAAATCTTCCACTTCCGTATCTTCATTGCCAACTGCAAAACAAATTTTTTTTTATGTGTTTTAATTGAACAAATGAATGCTATTTATAAAACAATATAGTTGATAACAGCCTAGGTAGGGATCAAATGGATAATCCGTGATTAGAATCATTTCAGGTATGATTTAGAAATAAATCAAGTAGATTAATCACACTTAACAACGATATTTAGCTTCAATTTCATGAAAACCTTACAACACAAAAAGAGCCTATTTCACAACAGAGAGAGCCATTTTAAAAGCATTATGCTAATTCTTAACTCTTACAGGCCAAACCAAACAGAGTATGGAGTGTAGCATATGGCAATGGGAACTACTTGTCTGGCATAGGGTTAAGAACCGCAGTTCCTAAATTGGGCAATGTGAAACAGTAGATGCATAGGAAATGTAAATAAACACATATACACTGCAATAGCTATTTATTTTAATCTATTCAGAATTCGTTGCTTTTAATTTATTAAAATGCTCCAAGCGTTTATTAAGCAATGTTTGTCCTTCTTTAATGATTGTATGACCTTATCCCAGGCCAAATTTTAATGGGTTTATACACTATATACAAGGTCTTGTAGTTTGTTTATAGGTAGATACTAACCCAGGTTTTCTGGGCCACGAAGAACAGTTGTAACCTGTCATTCTAAAATGTATTGGGTTAATGAGAAGAATAAATTATTTAAATCCTATGGTTCCGTGTCAATAACCTCGTTCGTTATGTAGGAAATAGGTTTAACTCTCTCTTTTTTCAATAAATATGGGAAGCCAGGTTTCCTTATACGGAGTCTAATTCAATTTGGTGAAATTAAGATTGAAAATGAAAAATTCTTCTGATTCAAAATGCTAGTTAGCTATCCATTGTTCAAAAGAAAATTCAACAATTTCATTTATCACTAAATTCCAGTCTGTATTCCTGATATATCCAAAAAGAACTCTGTTATCTTCAGCATTTTTTTCATTTTCTCCACAGATACCATGTTATTTTAATAGAATTGAATTAAATTTTCAAGTCAAATTATCAATGATGGAATTTTAAAGTTAATTAATTATCCAATTAAAAAGCTTTCAAATGCCAATAGCTAATATGTCGCTCTGATGCTCATGCCTTAATACAATACTCAACAGCTAATCTTATCTTTGCAGAAGTTATATAATTGATCAACAATTTTCAGACACAAATACTGTCACTCTATTGCATTCTTTAATTGAAGTCACTCAACCTGGAACTGACTCACTGCCATCTTTGTAATCGTACTGTTGGCTATTACAAAATTATAATCAGTGGAATGATGAATATATTTGAAGTTATCATTATCCTTTAGTCTATACATTTCTTCTTCTCAAACAACACTAGATTTCTATCTCAGGGTAGTAAGGCTGTTAGGAGGGGGTTCTCCAGTCAATCCTGTTATGGAATGATTACATACAGCCTTTATCAGAAGATAATCATTGCCAAATGAAACCTACTTCCACTGTCAAACTCCTATCATACTGTACATACCTATTTCAGCTTTTGATTCTCAATTCTCATTCTAATTGCATAATATATTCTTATGTAATACAACATTATTGAAGGGTAGGTGAACCAAAAAGTTTGTAAAATATACAATCGTAACACCTAAACCTTCTCAGTTAGTATAAAGATATTTAATTCAGAACAACAGGCAATGGCTAGAACTTATTCAGTAAAAAAACAACAATAATTCAATCACATACCTGGTAAATAAGTCAGCATCATGACCAACTATTGTATATTCCAAATTACGTCCAAACACAACGAACAAAGTATAACGAACTAAAAATAAACTGAACCAAGGGAAAACAATGAAGCAAGCGCGACGCGCTTATCACTTCAAAATAAATACAACTGCAAAGAAAAGACCAGCATTATTATCGTAAAGTCTAGAGCACATATGGATCGCAGATCGACTAATCCATATCGGTCATTTCGTTTCAACATTGTTCTCCCTCGACATCTCTAGGGAATCGTCATCGAGAGAGAAAAGAACGCGCGATGTAACGACGCAGACGCTAGCGTCGGAAATTTGACGCTGACCTTACGTTTTCTCCTGCATTGTCACTTTACGTAACTTGCGTGCGCGAAGACGAGAGATCTGAAAACAGCGATGTCATCAAACAAAAGATTATTGAATTCAATTAAAACAGGACGAAAATAGGGAAAAACAACGAGGACAAGGCGTAAGACTACTTCAACAGAATATATATTTGAGACGAAGAAAAACATCGCAGATGCATTGGTGTTGCATCTTCCAAATGACAAGCAAAAGATGAAATATTAATGAAGAGAGAAGTATTATAAATAAGATAACGGATGGTTTCACTTGGAGAGATCAATCGATGTCGAAATGATACACGGTACCGATCCCTGAGACTTGACCAAACTATATGTCGATTTATTACCGACAGCGCCGCGCGGAGGCAGCATGAAAGAATGTAACCTTGCTCGTGAATTAGCATAAAAATACCAAACGTTAGGATATAACCGAAGCATTTGACTTGTCCAAGTCATCCGAGTGCAAATAGTTGCCATAAAAATAAATTGTGCAAAAATTTTGGCGTCAGTAGATTGCAAAAGTTGGCGACTTGCAACAAATGGAATCCGATTGCTACCGATCTATATCTGTCTAGCTTCCTAAAATCCATTTTTTTGCATCATCTGGCAAAATAATTCCATGTCAAATTCAATAACGCGCATCTATTATTCAGATTTTCATGATTTATTCATAATAAGGGTTTTATCAGGAGAGTATCGCGCATTTATTGGATTATTTCGAAAAGAATATTTTGTAAACTGAAACACAATAGTTTGAATATCTTTTCAGTTCCGTGTTCTTACACTCGATGATGACAAGTGTGCCCAACTATAATTTACCCCCGACCCTCACCCCCACGCACCTGACATATATTTATTACCCACATTTCATTGGACAATAATTGCATCAATCACAAAACACTCCGAAAATAATTAATATTCACGAGTTGTAGAAAAAGGCGTTCATTAGCCGAGCAGTTTGGCGTACGTCAAGATGGATCACAGGTAACCAGCGGTCGGTCGATGGTAATTGAAAACACGGGGCTGACACGATCGAGTAAAGAGAAAGAGCAAAACGATCGATCAAAATTACAGATCATTTCTTTGATAGCCATTCGTTAGAAATTAGAAGAACCTAATACATTACAATATTGAACGTTACTCGTAATTACAATACATCAAATGGCGCGTCATACATCAAGAAGCACTTAACTCAGAAGACAATTTAACGATTAGAATGTATTTGCCAAACAAAAAATATTAATATTTAATACTTTATATGGTTAAGATATCGAAGTTATTTGTAGCAAGTGCTTTCTGATTCTGATTCTGGATTGTAAAGTAATGGAGGCTACTAATACATTATTTTGCGCATATTTGTTAAGATCTTTTTGATTTTGGCACAGCGCATATAAATGCTATGGCTGAGATCAAACAAAATTACGATAGCCAAATTTCACGCCGTTCGCCGAATTTATGGAAAAATGTACATGAAAATTTTCCCATGGTTGATTTCGTAAAGTTTTTTTTTCTCACGAGAACGTGGTGCGACGAATGCATGAAAATTAGCACGGTTATCAAATAATTAACAACAACAACAGAGTTCAATTAAAAAGTCAGATTTGTTATGAAACAAAATACCATTTTAATACTTCAAACTCAAACTTGCTACAAAATTGAGCCGAAACGCCCGAGGATCTTGCCTGAAAAGTAATATCTATATTCCGTAAAGGGTATTAAATTTGTACCGCTTTTCCATATATTCAACCTGAATCTGAAATATGTCTACTTTTTGGTTAAACCATGGTAAAATTTCTTTGCTGACATTAATTGCTGAGCTGGCACTATTGCGATATATGAATATACCAACCACCCTATTCGAAAAACTCCCTTATCTTACTAACACTATAATCAATTCAAAATCATGGAATCTGCTTCAAGATTTAATAGGAATCCAAGGAATTTTACACAAACAACACAAATATTAACCTGGAAGTCTCTTTCGGAACATTAGATATGATTTAAAATACCCTAAGTACAACATAAATAAAACGGTTATAAGGGTTAGTATGGTAATTTGCCTTTCCACATTCTTCAAATGCCATCATCATCACCAATACCATCACCATAGCAACATTTTTCTCATTCTTGTATAACCGGAAAATAATTTTATCAGAATGTGCATATGATAAAGTAGAAGATGTGAACAAATACAAACTTGGTATAAAAATGCAATAAACAAGATATCAGAATTAATTCTATATATACTAACAGAATACAAAAGCAACCCTACCTTACAAACCTGATATATTACTGCAATACAAACCAATTTGATCCAATTTCCCTCTACTTTACTGCCGTGTACCGACTAACGAGCAAACCAGCTCAAGAGAGAAATATCACAGAAACCACAATGGTTGGAATATGAGAGATTTGAAGAAGACAGCTTTCATATATCTCTATCTATTTACCAGCGTGTGTATAAGCTTGGTACTTGACTGGGCTCAAGGGTTTGCAGATTAAATAGTACATTTTATGATTCGCAAATAGTGAGAGACAATGTTGCCTTCTGTTTCGTGGCAACGATAAAACTAATTCAAATTTAAAATTTCAAAACAAATCTTAAAACGAAAATAGGAAGAAACTTAATTCAAAAATCAATTGCTAGGGCTCTCTTTCACCTTGAAATATGTCAAGGCTCATGTAGTGACAACTATAATATTAATTACAAGTAAAATAAGAAAATAGAAAAAAATTAGAACATATATATATATATATATAATGTAAGAAGTGTCCTAGAAGAACAGGCAAATAAATATTACTTACCCAGCATATCTCAAAAAGCAAACACAAAATCTCAGCTTTCAACTAACTGTGCCACAATTTATGATGCCTACAGTAAACTATATACCACAAATTCTGTTCTAATTTCAACCTTATACATAATTTAATATTCACAGTATTTCGCCGCAACCTTCCACCGAACATACAATGTCCTGAATGACCTTGACATAACAATCAATAAATTAGCGCCAGAACATGGAAAACTCTTTTAGTTGATTGCTCAAAAAAATGGCAATTCAAAACAAACAAAGTAACAAAAATTTAATTAGACTGACCTGGTTGTTGGTTAGGTTGGATATCAGGGCGCGTCTGATTTGGATTAGGGGAAGCTACGACTTTATTTGCATTGATTTCTTCTTTTACATTCGGCGAGGCACGATTGTCGAGTCCTCGTTCAGGAGAGGAGAGTGGTTCACGCATCGGGGAATCATTATTGTTGGTATTTGCAATTGTGGATTCTAACAGAGTGAGAAACAATGATTGCGTTGATTCTATTAATAGAACAGCTAATTCGGAAGTGTGAACACTAGAGGGGAGGCATGGATAGAGTAATACTGTAAAATCTATTTTTATTTGATTAAAATTGATTTTAGGCAACTGGTTCTCGCACTTATTATTTCTCCAAATGTGATTTTAATGGGTAAAACTCGTTTGAGTTGGAATTACCAATACTAATGATATTTGCGGTGTGGTGTGACCTTTATAATATTAATTTTACTGCTCATATATATATATATATATATTTATAATTTTACTAGTTCACTTATTTTTGTTATATTATTTCATACATATTTTTATTATTCTGATCAGACTGATTTTTGTATTTTGAAATTCTTAATTCTTTCAAATTTATTTTATAAATTTTGCTCCAATATGGTATAATTATTATTGCAATATATAATATCAATATGAAACAATTTTTTTTTTATATTACTGGAAAGTCATAAGTTGTGACAATAGCAGTTCAAGAAGAAATCTACTGTGGTTAAGTTATCAATAGTCAAGTTCAGCTCCTAGAAAACTGTACCGCGATATTGAGGGGCCTAGTTCAGTAGCTTCTATTTAACGTACCAACATGTGCAGTTTGCGAGGAATTAGAACTACGACTGTTTGTCATCAACTTCATGAGCTGCTCATTCAGCAATCGATTTGTCTCATTCTGCTCCTTGCACTGTTTCTCTAGTTCGGAAACTTTGGTCTGAAATCAGAATCATGCATGTTACATTTCTAACTCTGAGAATGTCTGGTGGTAACTTTTAATGCATAACTAGGCTTAGGTTATAATAATTACTAGGGATGGGACAGAACAAGTCCGAGTACGACGAGTCTTGGGATTTTTAGAAGACTCGGACTCTATCGAGTCCTGCGAAAGACTCGCTTGTTTCGAATGCTTCTCGGTGCTATCCCAGAGTATTGGTATTGTTTTGTCACAAAATATTGCACAGGTTACACAAAGGATTGCGCAAATGATCTCAGCAGATGAAGGCCTAACATCCCTAATAAAAAACGGTTACAATCGAAACCCTAAAAAGCTAAATTAGCAACACTTTTCTTGTGTTAGGAATAGCATTCCATTGTGATGAACAATGCAATGGACGCCCGGTCGAAAGTATCTGCACCTAAGCAGTGACAATGGAAAATGATATTTTACGAGTGATTTTAAACGCTCTTTACTTTAAAATAATCATAGTCATTCAATATGGCACTGCTTTTCTGTACTGTACACTGTTTTTTCTTCCACTGTTTTTCGTACAGCAGAATATGGCTTTTTGCGGTGCATCTAAAATAATTTGTGTATGACCAGGACGCCAAAAAGTAACATAAACTCACTAGAATTCAGTGCTCTTCAAATATCCCTAATATTTACACCTTGCTAATATGTTTATACCTGTAATTTCTCCAGTGCGATTTGGTATTGAGATACAGCATTATCGTTCGACTTCTCCATTTTTTGCATCTGGTTGTTGTTTATAACGTCACCGTTGGTTCCATTTTCATTTATATTCCTGGCGAAAAGATTTGAATATTTAAGGTATGCAAACCAGCTGAATATTTTACATGCTAAATTCTGGAAGCCAGTCTTGGCACATAGAAGAAACTACTGCAACTACCCAATGTAACTGAACATAATAAAATTATGGAATAATGTGAATAATAATGTACTGAACTTATGGTTAAATAATAAAAATGTCACATTAGTTTGCCTGTTTCTCACATAGACGATAAATTATTGCCAATTAACATAAGTCATTGATGAAGCGCACAGTCGTAAATCACTAGATTAAGGCTGTGACGAAGTCAATGATGACTCGGGACATTTTGAGTAATCCTAAAAATCAAAGTGCATTGGATTGTCAAAAGGGTGTCATTGATAAGATCTCTGGCAATGAAAGCATTGCGATATGCATCAGCGAGAGAATGATTTCTCTTTGGACAACGAGAAAAGAACTTTCCAAATCCCTTTACCAATGTGAAGGTTGAAATCACATACCACACATGCTCCTTTTGAAGAACATTTGATCAGAATAAGATATCAACTGCTAGCCAGGCATAATAATCTTACGTTGAAAATTTATTACAAGGCTTCTAAGAGTGATCTAATTCACCTATCAATCTGTTACATACAAGTCTTTTCATATAAAAATATAAAGTAATTAGAGTCAAATGTACAAACAATTTCTTTCAACTAACTTGATATATATTTCCATTTCCTTCAACTTGATTGTATTCTCTCTGCACAGATGAATAGCATTGTCTCTCTCCTTAATTGCCACTGCAAGTTGCTCATGTACCGTATTGTATTCTTCCTGAATCTGAAGATTGAAGGAATTCATGTTCAATCCCTAGCACACAGTAGTTATACTAACCAAAGTAAATGAAACTTCTTTTTTTTTATATTTTTCATTTTAAATCAATATTGATTGATATATGTGAAATACTGAACGGTGTGAAAACTTGTAATCTATCAAATAAAGGTTTTCATTGAAATGATGATATTTTAACACGTTTGTGCTATTTTTTAATTGCTCATCAATCAAAAAGAAAGTTAAAAAACAATATATATCACAGATACGAATGAAATATTAATCTAGACATTCTACAATCACTCTAATAAAGATATTGGTTTCAGGTGAATTTTGAAAAATGATATTTTAAATTTTCTTCCTCTTTATGGAAAATTCTTCACAATTGATAAAAAAATGAAAGTTTACTAGGCCTACGATATCTTGTGAATAGCTATTGCAAAACATGTCCATACCTGGTTGAAAGAAATATTGAGTTCGTTCAGTTGGAGGCTTGTGTCGCTTGCCTCAACTTTAGCAATTTGCAACTGAGATTCCTGTCAAAGGTGAAAGGTTAAAGGTCACATTAACTGATCGAAGACATTGCATCAATTTCACTTATTTCAACACAATCATAGATCTTAAAAACTTTAAGATTACTTGATATACCGTAAATTTCCCTGTATAATACACACCCTTGATTTGTCACCAAAATATAAAAAATTAAAAACTTCATACCCATGCATAATACACACCCCCAATAGGACTAAGATTTCGACCTAAAATAATGGGTATTTTTCATGGAAATTTTTTAGTATATAGAGTTAATTGATCGAATAGAGATTGTCTACTAGAAATTTCACGCATTGTATCCATTCATGCTTATATTTTTCATATTTTGAAAGTTTTTCTATCTGGGGAGTAACATCTGTCACAGAGCCTCCCCTTTTATGAGTTCCAGACAGTTGTGTCAGAATGTCTCAAGTAAATTTTCATATATGAACATGACTGTAAATTAGACATTCCAAAAACTCACCAAATTCACTATCTGGATCTTGGTAGCGTTTGATTCCTTCTTTAAAGTGTCGTATTCCTCGGTCAAGCTCTCGTACTGTTCTTTTATATCTTCTTCAGTTTCACCACGACAAGCTTTACGATAGTTCTCTTCAAGCGCTGCAAGCTGCCTACGCAAATTACGGTTGGATTCCTCAAGAATTTTTTGTCTCGCCGTCACTGGCGTGGATAGAGAACGGATAATAATCTGAAGAAGAAGAAATAAAACCATGATATTTTAATCGAAGAATATATATAGTAGATACATTCATTGTTTTTCTTGTGACATATTCTATCAGACTGACACACACTCCAATCTAATATCAGTGTTTTCCAAACTGTGTGTCGCGACACTTTAGTGTGTCACCAATAGGGTCTAAGTGTGTCGCGAGCAGAACGAATTTTTCAATAAATGTAAGTCGTTACATATTTTGACATATTAAGCATATATTTAGCATAATCTTTATACAGTTTTGATTGTCAAAACTCAAAAGAGCAGCAAGTCACATACTACCATGCTGATTGCGAATACAATATGCAATCTATATTTTATCATTCAAGCGAATCTAAAGTATTCCCTTTATAATTTTCCTACAATTCAAATCGTTGGGATAAAGCTCCAATCATTGATTTTGGTTTCAAATTTTTTTATTTTTTTATTTTTTTAACACATCACAATGATATCTGATTGAAATAGAGTCTTACTTATGAACTTAATTTCAAACTTTAAAGTCATCCTGATAGTCGAAGCACATTTTTGATACATAAATGTGCTGTTTCACTTTGCTACCACAAAATTTTTAAAAATGTTGCGCGCAGAAGCTCATTTATTTCCTTTTCTTCGTGCTATCAGGCATGCTAATGCTAATGGGGCGTCAATGAAAAGATTGCATATTTATATGCACATTTTTTTTACAGAAAAAAAAAGATGGCAAACATTAACTTGCGACACTAAAAATATAATTCTGGCGAAAAATTATAACGTTAACTTTCAAATTAAGACAATCAAGAAACTTTAAACAGACAATCAAGCAATTTTAGAGTTTTAGTATTATACTGATATACAATTTGAAAAT
>JAUELA010130977.1:0-15289 GCA_031471845.1 Boltenia villosa | reverse complement strand
ACAATGTAACAAATATCCAATATGCAATATGCAAGCTCAAGTTTCGCATTAATAGTAAATTGCATGTGGATACATTGCTTCTTTTCTCATATTAATATATAATTGTGTGTCGCACAAAAATGGCAATAAAAGTGGGTCGCGAACTGAAAAAGGTAGGGAAGCACTGAAGTAAATGACGCAAGCTAATACCTGACAAAACCACTCTCGCTTATAGGCGTATCATTGCAATATCTGTCATTTCACCGCTTGGATTTGGCCTTTACTAACATAACTGTACGACCATGTTCATACCCGAGTTCATACGATTACGATTATTTAGGGTTCAAATTATCATTCTTCATAGCATCTCGTGGTTGGTACGAATGAGAGGAAAACGACAATGTCGCCGAACGAACTATAAAATCGAAATGGCAGCCCATCCAAAATTTCAGTTTTAGTGGCATAATGGGGGCGACATAGGTTTATTTGAAATTCACCCGGCCTTAGTGTTTAGGGTAATAAATTAGGGCCTTCGTGTTCTAGGGGTAAGGTCCAGGGGTGGGCGAACTACTGCGGCCCGCGAACTTCCTCGCAAGGCGATTTCAATTTGTGTGGTTCGCGACATTTTCGCGTCTAACTAGACTACAATGAGATTTCGCAGTCATGTTGCAAACGGAAACCGATGATAACGATGAACGGAGCAAACATCTTATTAAGTTTCAACACCGTAGTTTTCCAATTATAAGTCGCGGCTTATAAATATTTTTGTCCATTTTTTGTGCGACTTATATTTGAGGCGTCTTTCGTTCTGGAACAAATAATACTCCTTGGCTTGTATGTAGTGGAAAGACACATATTTCTCAATGTATTTAAAATTGTAGCAATGACTGGGATTGACACCAGAGCTAAATGGGCTCTTTAGTTATATCTTTAATATGCAACATCTATTGATAGGAATGAGTACAAATGTTTAATATAAATAATACTCCTGGCAAGGTGATGTCAATTTGTGTAGTCTAGACATTTTCGCACAGAAAAACGCGTTTAACGAGACTGCAATGAGATTTCGAAGCCATGTTGCAAACGCAAACCGATAACGATGGACGGAGTTGCACACATCTCATTGAGTTTGAATACCGGATTTTTCCGATAACTTGCGTCTTACAAATATTTTTGGCTAATTTTTGTACGACTTATAATCGAGGCGTAATTCGTTGTGGAACAACTAATACATTTGCATGAATAATAATTGGGTTTTTGTGTGGAAATAACATTTAGTAAATTTAGTTTTTGTTGAATGCGGCCCACGAGAGATTCACAGATGCCCCGTGCGGCTCGCGGTGAAAAAAGTTTGTCAACCGCTGTAGAAGAATATGATTACAATATCGTTATTAACAATATCGACACTCGTGGATATTCAAACGGTTAGATATGTTTTTAAGCCTATGTCGAAAGAAACTTGAATATTTGAATAAATTATTAGGTGGCTACACACCAGGGCCCGGTTAACAGCTGTAGGGTCCGATGGGGCTTCGCATCTTGCGAAGGTTCCCTAAAAATGACATCTGTTCCAATACTCATTACAGTTAGTTACGAAAGTAGATATTGAATATATATGTGGCATTGACATATACCAGGCATTCCACGTCTTATCTGAATTCCCATAACAGAGTGAATATTATCAATTTCATTCCCTGACCAAGTATTGCTTATTGCCGTACCTACGACACACCTTATTTAGGTTGCCGTTTTGTACGCTACATATATATTTAAGATAAATTCTGGTAAATTTCCACTTGTCACCGCTTCACTCTTAATCACATGTTCATTTCACACTGTTGGGGTTAGGGTTAGGGTTAGGGTTAGTTGATAATCAGGCAGTTGGCGTACCGTTGTTAGGCTGGTGAGAAAAGATACCATTGAGCGGTGAAATCTGGAAGATCACTTAAATTTTTCTGAGGCAGAGTCTTGATGAAGCATTATCATTATTTGAAATATCACGCGCATCCGCGATCCAATTACTTATTAGTATTATGAACCGCTCATAAGATGGGTGTCCTGTGCCGTAAGCCCCTCAACCCGGGCCTGTTGTACGAATAAAAAAATAAAGCATTTTGGAAGGGGAAAGGGTGATGCTGGGCGCCGCTGTACCATCATCAGGTTCAAATCCAACATACTCCGCGCGATATCCTTCAGCAAGGTACCATTCGCCTAGCTGGGCGGTAGCGAACTCGATGACCATGTGATCCATATGACCACATGGTCGTGTATCGAGTCTAAACGCTACCGTCTCACACGAACATAAAAAATTAAGAAATAAAATTTAAAGAGAAACTCACCGTAAATCCTAGCAATCCAAATCCTTCATTTTCCACTTCCTCCTCCTGATCAGTGATCGTTGCTTTCCTCTCAAACTTGATTCCTGCAAATTCTTTCACTTCTGACGTTACAAGTTCTGTTTCGTCATTCACTGTTGTTACCTTTGCATCAATGATAAGAATATTACGCAAACACAGAGGGTATAATCCATAGATAAGGGGTTCTCAATCTATGGGTCATGACCCACCAGGTGGGTCACAGAAAGAATTTTGGTGGGTCATGAACACTCGGGGAGTTTTTACTACTTAACTAATAAAGGAGTGACTATATCCCACTAAAAAATTACCCTGGATGAGACAGCCTAATTGTTACGACTTACAATATGTAAGATTTTCTTCTGTTCAAGATTTGCGTTTAATAATGTGTTAGTTAGGGCAACCCTAATTTACGGAGTTACGGATGAAGGGATTTACGGATTTTGCTCACTAATTCACGGATTCCGTAAGTTACAGACCGACTCACTAATTTAATATATATATATATATCTATTACCTGGACCCACCCCAACCCTCCTCCCTAACTAATACTGAATTCACTAATACTAATTTTATTAAGATGAAACAAAATCCGTAAATGTTGAAATGGTGATTTTTTGGAGAAAATGATCGAAGGTCACCGTGTCATAATGCGGAGCGACGATGAGTCATGGCAGGAAAAGAATTAAGAACCCCTGTTATATATGTTACATGACCGTACAATTTAGCTTGATTTTCGTTATGTATACAGTTATACAGACACATAGCCTCAACATGGACCTCAATATATAACACATGATAGAGCAATTTCTAATGGTCCCCTGAACATATAATATAAGTATGGGAATATAGATTTCACATATATTAATTCACATCAAAGGACAATTTATCATCATGAAGCAATGCCCGTGAATACACCTCTTCATGCATATGTAACGGTTGATACTTTACAGCAGTGGATCTCAACCTTTTTTGGCCTATGCACCCTTTCACCATATGATATAATGACATTCCCCCCTTCGAAAATTGTCTGCCTTAAAAAGTCCATTACAAATAATATGCATATAATGATTGTAATTCAATACACAAAAATAGAATGAAGGAGTTTATATTTTGTTAAAGAGAAGCTGAATAGAATGCGAGGATGTTGTAAATTCTACAAATAAAAAGAATGAATTGCGAAAAATAAACATCTTTATCAAAAATCTAAACTCCAATTCCCCCCCCCCCCCCCTGAAACCGTGAAATTCCCCCCAGGGGGTGAATTCCCCCCTGGTTGAGAACCACTGCTTTACAGGAAACACAAGTATGTTCTCACAACTGTGGAATGTTACATATTGCTTAATATGCCAAGCCTTCAACACATCTCTTAAAGGTTGCTGGACGATATTTCTTACATTCACTGTTGCTATACCTTTGCATCAATAACAAGAAAATGTTAAAAACGAGGCCCCCACAACAGAGAGAATAAATCTTAGACATTGCACAATCTTAAAAATTAATTTTCTTGAATTCAATTATACATACACAGTTACACAAACACACACATCAATCAAATTCGTTGTTCATTGCTGACAGTAATGAATATTAAAAGATATTTTATTTTAGGCCCCATGCAGCTGACCCATGCGTATACCTACTTCTAATCTCTGTACTAACGGACACTCTTATCAACTTAGTCAGTCGTCTAGCAGTAAAATTTACTTTGTCCTTCTGAATTATCCTTATTCAAAATGTACACGAAGGCTGTTGTGCAATCCTACTTGAGGTCTAGCTGCAACCCTCGTTAGCGATGTCTATTTTTCAGAATATGATTATAAACAATTACTTTTAACGATAGACCGGGTTAGGTATTGTGTTCTAAATAAATGATAAACATCTCCTATATTTTTTACGCACACTTATGCCCCTTTCACACTACGGTAGAATTGACGAAGAATTGCTCGTTTACAAAGTAAAACTACGCAATTGATGATTTGCAAAGTAGAACTACCGCCGTGCTTATTTGTAAATAAGCATTTGTGTAGTTTTACTTTGTAAATAGACTTTGTAAATAGACAAGACTTGAATTCTGAACAAAAATAACAGTATTAATTGTGCTGAATATCGCTATTTAGTCCGCTTCTGGTCTGAGCCTGCGTAAGTCTTTCGAGATTGATTTCCGTGCGACACAGCATTGGAGCCATGGACATGAATAATGCATCATTATTTTTGGGCCATGCATGAGCGGACCAGAGACAAATTGTCAATATGGACAGGCGTCGGTATCCAGACATTTCGCCACCATTCAAAGAATTAGATCATAAAGTTAGGCTTAGGTTTGGGGTTAGTGACACATAAAGATTTTTTTTTTGAATATTGTCAAAATGTCTCTCTGTTATGACGTCACAAATGATGGCGAAATGTCCGTTGGCTAAATCTACGTTGGCTAAATCAAAGGCGTCATGTACTTTTCTTAAGCGCTGTTAAACTATAAGAGTAAATTTGATTCCATCCACAGCACAACAAAGTAAGCTGATAACACACGAATAACAAACAATGGTCTAATAATCATCTACATTAAATGTTAAGAATTGACTTGTGGATATGGCAATGTGGTCATCGAATTCGTTCAATGTCAGTGGATCAGATTGAGAGAGTTCAGCAATTTGGTAATCAAAACTAATCATGAAGTCTACGGGTAGGAGGCATGACATAAAGGCAAGGAAAAGAGCACAACAAACTGATTTCCTAAATTGTATGATACGCCAAAATTGAAAGTAAAATAACATTTTAAGTACTTCAATAAATTTAGTATTAGTTGGGGAGGAGGGTTGGGGTAAGTTAGGTAATAATATATCTATTTATTCGAAACAGATAGATTGATAGAATTTTTATTTTTCATCATTTTAAGATACAAATTCGGAAAACAGCGGTCAGTATAGAAAAATATGGCATGTCACTGAAACCAACTGAATGGTTTATGACATTAAATCACGCAATTCGGGACGCGCAATTTCGGAAGCGATAATCGTGTCTACTAAACCGTGATGTTGTGTTGAAAGCGTTAATCACTCGGGACCACAGCGATACTTCGGGACCACTTAACTTGGCAAGTGCCAAATTTTGGAGGTAGAATTTCTCCACCCAAGATCTGGGCAGCCAATCGCTCAAAGTCTGATACTGAGCCAGTGAGCTGGGTAAGAGATCAATGACATCAGTTACGGTGGCTCTTCGCAATAGTTTAAGAAGTCTCAGAACGTTAATATTTTTGTTTAATTGACTCACCGACACCTCTTCAACATTGGTCTCATCAACGTTTATTACGCTCGTATATTCAGGTGATGACGTTGCACATCCCATTATCCCTTTTTGGTTCCATTAATACAAAAAACAACCATGATTTTACTTAAAAAATAGCCTAAATTTTCAGCAAAGGCCCGACACCAAGCTACAACCAGGCATCTGCTGGAGATATTAAATCATTTTTACCACAATTGCTGTTTGTGACGTCATAAACATTTCTCCCTTTGCTCTTTAATGGAAAACCAGTCATGCATGTTGAATGCCAAACATTAAAATACGGATTGGAAGTTTTTCAGACAATTATTATTTAGATTTTAACAAATGAATTTAAAATTTCACCACAATATAATTGTTAGTTGTCTTAATAATTAGAGGAAGTATTTACACAACCATAAACATCCTCAAGTCATTTATCACCCATTTGGATAATAATTTATTGCTGAAGGCAGATGCATTGGCAAAATCCAGAATATCCTTATTTATAGAGAGAGGAGATTATTTATAACCGGCGGAGACGCCGACCATAAGATTATATTTATTAAACAATTTTCTTATGACAAGAAATCTGTAAGAATTTTTGTAATAAGCCCATAATCTCAAACGCAAAATATCAAATCAGTCCGCACTTTACTCATTCAACTTATTTCCCCGTGATTCAAAATAAACACGGGAGCCTGGCTACACAACACAGTGAAGCTTTTTGTTGTGGTACGGCACTGTAATAACTGTGAATGTTTTGATTTGATTTTAAATTTATCGCCTTACTCTGTGGTTGGAAATATTATTATATCTGAAAGGTGGAAAGACTAACGTTACAGTAACCTACACTAATTTTACATTATTGTAGTAAATTGAATTGGGATAAAGGGCATGGCAAATTGGGTAAGTCAAACATAATTTTTCATGTTTAACATTGAATTTAATATTAAAATCAAGTTATAGATATATTAGTGAAATGTTCTTATAAACCATTCAGTGTCCTGCTATATTTTTCTATCGCTGTTTTCTAAATTTAGATTTACAATGAAAAAAAAGAAAATTATATCAGGATTTACGGATTTTGTTTCATCTCTATCCAAATTAGTATTAGTAAATTCATTATTAGTTAGGGAGGAGGGTTAGGGTAGGCTTAGCGTATAGTAATAGGCTAGGGTTTCATGAATGTAATGTCCCTGTGATTAAGTACATTTATTTTGACTGTTGCCATGGGCTTAGAATAAACCACATAGCTCCAGGATTACCTATGCGTGAAACTGTAACTATCTGGCGATATCTCGCTATATATCAGTAAACTACCTGGCATACTAAACCAGGAGCTCCCAAACAATTTGGGCCACGGACCCCCATTTGTAAATCTGTTTTTTCCCGGACCACCCTTTTAAAATCTGTTTTTCTCGAACCTTAATCCATGGGTGCAAAAGCGATTTTAGCCTCACGAATCTAACTAAGAGTCTAGTAACGGCTTAGCCGATTACAGCGTTGAGTCAAACGAGGTTTATGCTGGGTTAAATCGGCAGACATGCGACTCTCATTCACAAATAACAAAAAAGTAAAGTTTGTGACAGTTTTTCATATCGTCATGGACCCCACTTTGGGAACCCCTGTACTAAACAATGCCCAACTATCGTTCAAACCACATGCTGGATTCCTGATCTCTCTGATCTCTTACCTTCCCTTCTTCCTAACCCACTGTTTTCCTCCTAACCTGTAAATGTTTAAGTTGAAGTGAGAAGTACAGATAGTTAGTGAGGAAATTATATAATATAAAGGTAAAATTCCACATGCCAGTTGTCACGGCCCAATTATAATCTCTCCTCTTACTAATATCACTCTAAATCACATGCACAGCGCACTATTCTTCATTCTCTTTCCTATATACCTGAACAAGTTTGTTTGCTGTAACAAATTTCGCAAAGGAAACATTGTGGCTCATGCTTTCATTGTATTTCTGAAATATATACCTTCTGATCAATATTAGGCTCAGGGTTAGGGTTAGGGAATAATATATCAAATATTTCTTTCTGCATTTTTTGTCGCATTTGCGGTATATACACTTCGGCTCACTTTTATAACTTTTACACTTCATTCTTTTCTTGGCTCCGATATCTTCAGATAATTGGTATACCGTCGCTAGAGAGGAAGAGAAAATCGGGCGGTGACTAGGGCTGTTAATGGTCAACGGTTAATCTTAACCGAAGAAACTCATCAGTTAGCCGTTCATAAAATTTTAACCAATTTAACCGAGGACAGAAAAAGCCATATATTGCGTGACATATATTGTTATGTTGCACACTAGACGACCGCTCGGGAACTCTTAATCTATTATTTCAGCTATACCTGACCAGGAAGTTGTTCTGAATATTTCTTCTTTATTCAATGAATGATGTTTGATCCCTGTGAAAAGGACTAAACAATGAAAACAACGAAATTAAATTCGAGAAATCCGTAAGAACACACGTCGAATGCACTAAAATCAGTCTTGAATATCTGGCAGCCAACAAGCAATTACCTTTATTTCACCACAATAGAAGTATATAATTAACGGTTAACTGGCAAGATTTTACACCAGGTAACCGTTCATGGAAATGAGTGAAATTAACAGCCCTAGCGGTGACATGTGGAAGATCACCTTGATAAATATGAAGACATGTTTTTTGTGCCATCTGTTTTTAACGACCTATTTTCAACCTAGAACAATCATCACTAATCATCAATACATCTAACCATCATCACTAACCATGCCGTCAGTTCACGACCCTAGAAACAGTGCAGCCACTCCTCCGACACGCCCACCTCCTCCTGGATGTGTGCCTAGAAGACAACATTCGGAAAGGTTAGACATATTATGTATCATACCAGCTAAATGGTAACTTTAAAATGAGGGCAGAATGAAGAGTATTTATAATATTTCATTCTTTTGCTGTGAATCCCATAATGTATCTAGCACAGTACTCTCAACCAGGGGGAATTTCATGGTTTCTTAGGGGGGGGGGGGGGGATTGGGAGTTTAGATTCTTTATCAAGATGTTTAGATTTTTTAATAAAAATGTTTATTTTTCACAATTCTTTCTTTTTATTTAGGCTATAAAAATTACAACATCCTCGCATTCTATTCAGCTTTTCTTCAATTAAATATAAACTCCTTTATTCTATTTTGTCTATTGAATTACAATCATTATATGCATAATTATTATTTGTAATGCACTTTTTAAGGCAGACAATTTTCGAAGGGGGGGAATGTCATTCTGACATATGGTTAAAAGGTGCATATGTCAAAAAAGGTTGAGATCTGGTAGATTGAGATCTGGATCTAGCAGATTGCTTGAGAAGCATCTTCTTACACCAATATTTTACACCTAATGAGTGGAATCCTGAATCTGAAATTGATCATCAGACTTTATCAAAACAGAAATATAACAATTAAGTAGACAGCAGTTTTCACATGTAAAGCTCTGCTTGTCAATCTCCTGGAGAAGTGGCGATTTAAACGCTGAAGCGTGGGTTGCCAACTATGTATTAAGAGAGCTGGCTGCAGCGTCTATGGCAAGGAGCCACTACAGTGGATTTTTACCTTGTTTATGTATCCCTATCCCTGCAAATGTCCTGAAATATATATACGCGCACAATGGAAAAACTGTTCACTGTCATATGAATGTTATATAAAGGATTGACCCGTTTATTGTTCTTTGTGAAGATTATGAAGTATCTACTAACCCCTGGGCATAAGTAAAACAGAATTATATTAATTAAGTAGGCAGAACTGCACACTACACTGTGCACTGTTTTGTATCCCTACCCCTGTGAATGTGAATAAAATAACTAGAGACATAAAAAAGGAAAAGTGTTTACTGTCATGAGCCATGTAGATATGTTTTTTCCTGAACTTTATACTTTCTCATCACAGTCCATCATATGACCGCAGATCATCAACTTCATCCACATCTCGACCTTCATCTGCATCATCAAATCGATCCAACCATGCAGTCAATCATCAACCTCCTCCACAACATAGAGAACAACATCAGAGACACAGAAGGAGGTGAGTTAACATGATGGTTGAGCATTTGTTGACACATTTAGGATGAAATTATCATCTTCTGAATTTATTTTGATCTCAGTTACGCTAATCTACGTTGTATTTCCCCCTGTTGCCATGTTTCCCTTGTTTTTGTGCATTATGAGACCATGATATTCCTCCAAGCACAATTTCCTCCTAGACAAACCGTTAGAGTTCAGTCAGAGTTGTGACTTGTGAGGGGTTCATTATTATGAAGGCAATTGACACACATCAATTGTTTTGGCTATTTTCCAAGGGCGGTTGTCCAGGGGGGGGGGGGGGGTATTCAGGGGTCAATCATCCAATTATATTAAAATGTTTTAATTATAATTCTAGGAGAAGAGATAAAATAAAAATTGTATATTGCAATTGTGTGTAATGTAATTGTGGACATTTAAAATTGAAGTTACCGTAAACTTTTGTGCATAACACGAATTATTTTCTGACAAAATCTTAGTCATTTTGGGGGTGCGTACTATGTATCATACATGGGTATAAGGATTTTAAATTTTGTCTATTAAGCAATTTATTGTATATATTATATCAATTACAAAATTCCTCTACTAAACTTTCTCCCTACGCTACAACAACATTGCCTTTTTCTTGTCTAGACGAAAAAATGTCACCTGTACTTGTCGTGATCACGCGAACATACTTATTCGTGATAATAGTAGTTGATAAGTGGCTATGACATATATTGACTGACATTTGAGAATGTAAATATATAAAACATATAGCACCGAAAGAGTTAAAAAAAATTATTTCGCAGATTATATTTTTCGACATTATTGATCACGTTGTAATCGTAAACAAGTAATTTTAAATGAAATATGTAATTTTTTTCCCCAAACTGTGATTGCGTCATATTCATACATGGTAATAGTCATTTTTTGAATATTTTGGTGACAAATCAAGGGTACTTATTAATAATACACAGAAATTCACGGTATCTTCTTCTGTATTTATTGTGATCTCAGTCATGCCAATCTTCTATATATATGTTCCATCTGTTAGATAGAGTAGGCTATATTTTCTTGCCTAATTCACCTCTTGTAGTTGACCAAGATTCCCCCCTAGTACAATCGCCTCTGGCTGGGTTAAGTTAGATACCCATTAACTGGAGGGCGATTGTCCCTCATGAAAAATTGATTGGCAGTAATACAATAGTCAGTTGTCTTGGGTCAGAATTCAGAGGGCAATCGTCCTAGAACCATCGTACAACAGTAATAATAGTTGGATGTTTTTTTTTTATGCACAAAACATTAGCTTTAACATTTACCTGATTTCTTGACACAGGAGATCGGAGTCAGATCGCAGACGTAACAGCAACGCACAGGGACGAGGACGACGTCGACCAGAGATCACTATTGTGTCGGCTCGTCCAATGAGTGAACACCCTGCGTTTGCTGACGGTGATAAAGGGGGATATATTCCACCGGAGGCACCACCGAGCTATGAACAAGCAATGAGGGCCCCCACTCCACTGAATTCAACATTTACTGACCCCTCCCTGCCAGGTTTGAAAATTAAGCTTGATGTAAAATATTATATACCTAGAAATACCCGTCATTGTTGGGTAGGCTACATATGGTTCTGGATCGAAAAAAATTTATATACATTTTTTGATGTATCATATTTACCCTCGGATTCACCGGAAAGGCATGTGTGATGCGACCATGCCGGCCGTGACCAAGGTCACATGAAACCGCTCTTACCTGCGAGGAGTTCAGCGTCCTCAATCACTTACTCACGTCAGGGGTGAAGGGTCAAGCGCTTAAAGGTTAAACCGGCATATACTGAAGTGAGGTGATCAACAAGTGTGCAACATCGTGAAGGTGCTGAATAAATTTGTGAACGTGAAACAGAGATTAAAACCCAGAACCTGTAGGTGAGCATAGATGACCAGCCGACTAGGGAGGAGGGTTTTAGGGTAGACTTAGGTAATAGATATTTAGATATTAAATCAGTCCGGCCGTAACTTACGGAATCCGTAAACATCACTCAGTAAATCTGTAAATGAGTGAGCAAAATATGAATTCTCAGAACTGCAATTATTAATGACATCAACCTTTGCATTTCAAATCAAGTATTTGCAGCAATAACGTGTGTGTCAAGTTGATTGATCATTGCTAGAATAAAATCGTGGCTCAAATACGTTGTAATCAACAATTTTAGATTTCCTGTATTTGCATGAAAATTTTATTGATTATTTGCAGATCTTAAAATGAGTTATATTTTTACCCCTTTTTTGGCTTTTTCTATCGCATTTCCTGATTATGAAGTTTTTATTAGTCTGAGTTTTAAATTGCCTAATTTGATTCGAATATTAACATTTTTCACACCATCATTATTAGGTCATAATGTCTTGAGTAAATAGTTTTATGATGACATAAATGGTTAATTTACCGCCTCTGTGTGATTGTTTCCTTTTAGGTTTTTTCACAGTGTTCACTCTTGTACATTTATTGAAATATTTTATCATTACGATAGATGGGACATGTGTATTGAAAAAATACATTTGGGAACATTATCATGAATCATTTGATTTAGCATAGAAGCCGCAGATATTATCTCTGTTGATATATTTATTATTAGACAGGAAGTTAGAGGCTTTCGAGTAAATTGATAACAGTTTGCTGTAGGATGAGGTTATGTTACAAAATTCCTGTGGGAAAGATTGCAACCGGTTTGTTGCAGTTAACATTTGCAAAAAAGAGATAATTTCTAAAATTGTTGTTCATGTCTATATTGACAAATTTTGAGAATTTTGAATATCTGAAAATTATTAAATATTGGCTGTTCTACTATCTTGGTGTTGTAGATCTTCTAAAAGAGTAGGTATGGGGACTAGGACTGTTCAATGGTCAACGGTTGAATCTGGAATACTTGTACGCGTAAACGCACAGGTTTTTGGTTCGTTTCATTACAACCGCATGTAATTCGATTCCATACGTTTCTGCGCGGTGGTAATGAAACAAGCTAAAGTGCATCGGTAATGATTATTTGCGACAGTAATATACCGCTGGGTGTGCCGAATCCTGGCTCTGTTTAGCTGTAATAATTGTGACTTGTGAAATATTGTTTACAAGAGGTATATAATTCATGTAAATTCTTTGGATACTAGAACCGATTATTGTTTTATATATATTTTAAATCTTTTTGATCTCTTCTTCAGAGAAATTAATTGAGAAGTGACAGGGACAGGAATAGTAATATTTGCTAATGGTAAATGATCCTGAAATAGGGGTCTGATAATTGTAACTCTGAGGTGAGGATGCGTCGGTGTAATGCGCCAAATAATTTTCCATGTATAATCCCTTGATTTGTCAGCAAAATATAAAAAATTCAAATTATGAAAACTTGAAATTCATTATACCCATGCATAATAATATGCACCCCCTAAATGACTAAGATTTTGACTGGAAATAAAAAAATAAAAAATAAAAAAATTGAATTCCTGAAAAAAATCTATATTGAAAAATTGAATACCCGTGTACAATAAGCAAAATGACTAAGATTTTGACAGAAAATTCTGGAACTCAAATCTCCGCCAACATCACGCAGACCACAAGAGGCTTGCATTACGATTGCTTCGAAACTACTGAAGTTGACAGTTTTCCATCAACATATCCATTGTGGCCGTCATGATAAAACTATAAAAGGGAAATAAAAATACAAATTAAAATGCACGCAACTAACACATCCTGTATTTCCACCTAATGTTAACAATATTTTCGAAAATTGCTTAGTAGCCAAAATAATGATTGTCCCATGTCGATGTCAAGCGAACCAATTCTAGTGTTTAGTAAATGCTTGAAGAGGAAATTTACGACAAGGAAATAGTATTGGGAAGTCTTATTGTATTTGGTTTCTCGTGTTTCATATTCATGGTACGTCTATTGTATTACGTCTTTATAAAATGGAAGTGACATAAGAGCAACAGTGGGGATCGAAACTCCGTTGGAAGATAGTGTATGTACATGTATATTAGCAAACTTTTGTGTGTATAATATATTAAATATGTGCCATCCTCGAAATGCTGTGAAAATAAAAAATTTTAACGAAATTTGCCCTTTAGTGTAAACGCTTCAAATCTGTTGGAAGACAGTGTATACTGTATATACTTGTATATTAGCAAACCTTTCGGTGCATAATATATTGTATATGTACGAAAAACATTACTCTAAAATACTGTCGAAGGGAAATATTTTATTGAAATCTGCCCTTTAGCATAAACACTTCAAATCTGACAGACCTTTTGGTGCATAATATATTGAATATGTACGAAAAACATTACTCTAAAATGCTGTCGAAGGGAAAAATATGAATGAAATTTGCCCTTTAGCATAAACACTTCAAATCTGTTCGAAGATAGTGTATATACTTGCATATTAGCAAACCTTTGGGTGCATAATATATTATTAAATATGTACGAAAAACATTACTCTAAAATGCTGTCGAAGGGAAAAATTTTATTGAAATCTGCCCTTTAGCGCAAACACTTCAAACCCCTGGCAGAATGTAGTTACAGTGGTCCTGATTGGTGCTTTATTGCAGGGAATCATAAAAACTTGTGATGTTTACTCAATGCATATGATGTCAGGTAGCTAGTATCTGTTAAATATTAACAAAGCAAGGATATGAAGTGTTCATTGGTATCAGTAACCTTTGTGCTTTTTTGTATCAGTATTTATTTGAAAGATAGTTTACCGGTGATGAAATCAATCATATAATGTTAGTTAGAGTTTTATGCTTGCATACTGTATGACTGAGCTCAGTGTGAATGCCTATATTTATAATAGGATCTTGGTAATATATATGACAGGGCACAATAGGGGAATTTTGGGAGGCCTGTCATTTTGACAGGCTTGGCCTTCTTGTTATTTCTAATGTATTCACGAGTGGCATAAGTCGTTTAAACGTGTTTTGGACGTTACAGCATCGAGCCTTTATGGTAAATTGAAAATGTTGATAGAATGTATGTATATTTTGTACTATAATACACTATGCTATGTCACAAATCCAAACCAGGCAGCCCTTCATAGCAATCACAACCAACCAAATATATATTATTTTCAATCCAGAGCAGCGGTTTAGATTTTAAAGTAATCATTTCTATTAAAATAAGTTTTTAAATATGTTTCTGTAAATATGTAAGTGGTTTTGTACACTGCGCTCTACATTAAAAAAAATTAATGCAGCATATACTGTGCTCTACATGTATTACTTTCTGGAAGGGTAATAACTTTATAGACATTAAGATATTATAGACATATGTACTAATACAATATCTATTTTTACCGTTGAGATCATCCTACAAGGTTCAAATTTACTCGAAGTTCTTCGCAAGAAGAACACTTACAAAAAATATTATAGATTCGCAATATGTGTAACACATGTTACATATAAGATATAACACAATAAATACCAGGGCTGTGGAGTCGGAGTCGTGGAGTCGGAGTAGGAGTCGGAGCAAATTTGACAGGAGTCGGAGTCAAAGTGTACCGACTCCGACTCCTATCATGTTTGAACCATTTGAACTGGTTCCGAATAATTCTTGAATATTTTTCAAAATTCAGACAGATTAAATTTCAACATTTGAACCTGTAACTTA
>JAUELA010130866.1:0-15303 GCA_031471845.1 Boltenia villosa | reverse complement strand
CCCACAAAACGGCACCACCCCCCCCCCCCCCCCCCCCCCCCCCCCCCCCACTTTTTATATCAATCTATATTTAAAAACGAGAAAAATTTGATCATACCTATTTCTGGCCAGGTAATGTTGAATGTGGATCGATGGTGCTGACTGATTGTGCAAAGGAATCGATATGCTTGATTGGGTTGGGGTCGAGGGTCAAGTGCAAACTGTAAATAGATGTGCAGATCATCTTCAAATGTCTCATCTACTTCATGTTCTTGTCTATTCCCTGGGAGGAAATGGTAGCCCTCTTGATTCTGGCATTCAAGAGACACCTAGCCTTGGTTCCCTTCTTTGATAGTAAGTGGGTTGAAAGCAGCCGGTGTCAGCTCACATTGCAATTCTTTCATCTCAGCCTTGCATTTCCTTTTCACCGTTTCATCTCTGGCTTGAAGAGCAACGATAAAGTTCCCAGAACCGTCAGAGTAAACGTATGCTGAGATATGATAGGACAAAGCACCCCAGATCCAACGTTTAATTCGTCCCCAGAACGATGTGAAATGAAAGCACTCGAATTCAATCATGTGATCGGCAGTTTTGAGTGGAATTTTGCACAGATTCTGAGTGGTGTCATCATCTTGGACCATAATTTCGACCATGACATCATCTGATTCGGTGGAATACCGTGTGTGGAGTTGTACTCTCGCTGCTCGATCAAATTTCATGGAGGGTGTGCAAGTTAAGGTTGGTGTTGCCCGGATGTAACCATTTGATAGCTTAATCCACTTAACATGGAACCATGTCTTGAATAGAGTTATCGTTCTGACAGCATGAGGAGGGAAAATAACTTGGCAAAGACCCAACTCAACATCGCCACCTTGTGGACCGATTTCAACCTCTGGAAAAATAAAACGATCAACAAGCTGATGGATAGAATCACGCTGAACTAAGATAGCGGAGGAAAGCCGTGAACAAGGTCACGTGAAACTGCTCTGTACCGGCGAGGAGTTCAGCGTCCCCATTCACTTACTCACGTCAAGGCTCAAGGGTGAACACGGCATATAGTGAAGTGATGTGATCATCAAGCGTGTAACATCGTGTAAGTGCCGAATTAATCTGTGAAGGTGAAGCCGAGATTCGAACCCAGAACCTCTAGGTGCATAGATGACTAGCCGACGGCTTTACCCGTTCGGCCACCGGACAGCCAAGTTGATTGGTCAATAAAAAAGCCGCGCGCATTACCATACCATGATTTGTTTCAACTTGACTGGTCCCAGGTTGGTCTGGGTGACCCTTCTGAGAGAGTGATCCTATAATTTCAAATACATGTGGTTTGAAATGTATCAAACAAGAATACCAGGTTCCATCAATGTTGATACCAGTTTTATAAACAGACAAATCTTGAGCAGATTGATGAAGTTCATTTGATCCAGTTTATGCAGGAAATTATATTTACTCATATAAGGTGGCAGCGTGCAACCACGTAAGCTCCACGCAAGCACTGGTTATAATACCAACTTTGTAAATCCTTAGTTAGCTTAGTTGGGAGGGACAAAGAGGAGTCTGCAAATGAAGCAAAATAAAGGGGTGCTAACACTGCACCCGCCTCCTCTATCATTAATCCGCATATGTACATACCTGGCTCTATTTGAGTTTCCCTTGAATCAGGTTGGCTTGAGTCATCGACCTGAGAGGGCGAGCCTGTAACAGAAATGAACATGATTTGAGATCTTAGAAAGCAAGAATACCAAGTTTCAACATTTTGAGACCAGAATAGTAAATAGATTAGTAAGAGCGGGATGATTTGGATCATGTTATCAATGTCATGCTGCGACTCTTTCAAACTTGAACCATCTCAAGCAATGTTTCAGAAGTTTTAAAACACTGGCCGACTTCTGTGTGCCTCTACTGATCCACATTTGGTTCATATTTTGAAACAATATGCGTAGGAGCTTGCTGAGCACAATTTTCAACAGTCTTAGCTTTTACCAAAGTCTCCAAAAACCAATTTCCGTCACTGATAGTAACCCTACTACAATCCAACGCATACCTGTTGCTTCATCTTGCCTGGGACCACGCTGGCTGGACTTGTCGCCATGAGAGGGTGGATCTGTAATTTCAAATATAGTGGTTTGAGATTTATCAACAAACGAATCCGGGATAAGATTCTTGTAATTTCAGAACCCCCCAAAAACGAAAGCTGCATTTTCACCCCTAGGGTAAAAGCACTTCCATCAAATGGAAACATTATTCAGAACAATCCTACATATATCTGGTTTTGATAGTTCTTGACCGGGGTCAAGTTGGGATTTAGCGTATTTCTGAGAGGTTGCACCTGACATAGCAAAAGATGTTTATATATTAACAAGAATGCCAAGTTTCATACATTTTGGGGCCAGATTTATATTACCGATACATACCGGAGTAGAAAGAAAAAAATGATAGCTATTGACATGATATTTTGAAGAGGTTTTTATGGTATTAAAGTCCAAACTACACGTACGCAGCAAACTCGCGCCTTTTTGGTTTGTTTTGACATAGCCGCGCGGATCCGTATGGAATCGAATTACGCGCGGCCATATTAAAACAAACAAAAACGCGCGAGTTTACCGTGTGCGTGTATTTTAGCCTTAAGAACCATGATTAAGATGAGAATCTGAAGCATGTGACAAGATGCTAGACTTAGTTTTGATAATGTCAAAACGAAAATGTGCTCGTCTGTTTTGTTTGCTTTCTATTACACGCGAAGAAAGTCCCGAGTATATTCACCTGTAGTCTGGCCGGCATTCGTACCTTGGTCGTTCGGATTTAGTGAATTGCCACTCTCCCCACGCCCTGGTCCAAATTTGTAGTAAAACAAAGGAAACGCAACCAGGTGAATTCTTTTGATCTGTTTCTTTGTGTGTTGGGATGTTTAGTGCAAAAGGGTCAAGGTCAAGTTCAATGAATTGTAGACTTCGTTAGTATTGGTGAAACACTCCACTCGACACGGGGATTCGTCACCGTTATTCCCTTTTTTGATTGTTTTATAAAGGTAACTAAGTATTTGACGTCAAATTTCTCTCGTTAATATCTGGTAGGCTGGTATAACGTTCGCATAAAAGTACAAATTTAACTCGCCAGATTTGTCGATAATGATATTCGTAGCCTCGTTGCTCGGAATCTCAGTTGCCTTCGTGATCTTGAGAATATCCTTCACCTTGGGGATGACTATTTGCTTTATGATGTTGGTAACATCCTTCATCAGGGGAACCGCTAAATACATTTGATATTGAAAGCATACGTTACCCTTTTGACAAGTTTACTGACAACGGGTTGCATTGTAGTATTGGATCACATTATAAGCAAATATACAAAAATACAGGCAATCAAACGCGAATAACTTACCATGGATGACATCTTTAAAGATCTTGACGGCAAATGCAGCCATTAGTCAGTGATGGGACCAAGTCACCAAAGTCGAGTCTCGAGTCGAGTCCGAGTCATGGACCTAGAGACTCGAGTCGAGTCAAGTCTTTTCAATCTCATGATCGAGTCAAGTCGAGTCCGAGTCACGAAAATGTTCAAGTCAATTTCAAGTCATGAAGTACTTCACCAATAATAAAAAGAATCCAGTTACACTTCCATGGCGCAACTGTATATTTTGGTAACTCACGTTACGATCCTTACAAAAGCAAAGCAAACCGACAGCGTATTTCAACTTGCTCAAGATACACGTGAACGTTAAATACATTGCAAAATGGAATCAAATCGATCTCTTTAATGTGATACTCGAGTCTTTATTAACTCGAGTCATTTTGTTTCAAGACTCGAGTCATGTCAAGTCTTTAAGCGCCGGGACTCGAGTCGAGTCGAGTCTTTCACGGGTCAAGACTCGAGTCGAGTCACACCAAAAATGTGACTCGAGTCAAGTCATTGTTCCCAAACTTTTTGGGCCACGGACCCCCATTGGTAAATCTGTTTTTTCCCGGACCCTCATTTGTAAATCTGTTTTTCTCAAACCCTAATACAGGGGTGCAAAAACGATTTTGGCCTCGCGAATCTATCTAAGAGTCTCGTAACGGCTAAGCGCGATTACAACGTTGCGTCAAACGATAGTTGCGGCAAAAATAGTTGCGGTTGACAGTGAGAATGAGATATGCGGTGGGTGATCTTCCACTAAACAGCTCCGCCACTGAAGCGTGACGAAACACTGGTAAAAATAACGACGAAATGGAGAAAAAATGTTATATATTATTCCCTAACCCTAACCATGTTATAAATTATCTGTGATTTGTAGTGCGGACGTAGCGGAACCATGCTGTGTGCCTCGAATGGTAGTAACAGCTGAAATAAGATGCGGAATCTTCTAAACAAATATTAGGCCTGCCATCAAACTGTATACCCGACCTTAACCAAGCACTAAAAGTCCAGATAGAAGCTGAAATATTTTAGAAATATAATGTCAAAAATGCAGCTAGTTGGCTCTAGCTTCTGCAGGTTTGCCATAATATGTTAAGGCTCCACACCTTGCGCAGAAATTCGCGGGCCGCACAAGAAGACCTCACACGCCCCATGTATCCTGGGGGCTGTAGTTTACCCACCCCTCGATAATTTTTCAAGAAATGTAAGTCATTTAATAAATAATCATTTCCCATATTTATCGATAACAAATTATTTATTGACAGATTCAGACATATAGGGAGGGATGGAGTAGCATTCATAGTTCGGCTTATTAGGCGTATATTTAACGAAGTCTAAGAATTTCTAAGTAAATTAAAACTGATGGCAAGTGAAAAGATGGCAAACATGAACTTACGTCACTAAAAAGACTTTATCTCCTAAAATAATAGGGCTAACTTCATACTTCAAATGCAATTTTTTAATGATGTGTCGCGTAAAATTGTATTGCCAAAAAATTGTGTCGCCAACTTAAAAAACCTCTGTGTTGAGGTGAAGTATCACCCAAATTCAAATGAAGGCTCATTAAATGAATTACTCGCAAATCTGTCACTTTGATTGATGTATCATTTTACCCTCGATTCACCGGAAAGCCGTAGCGGGCTTATACATGGACGCATTATGCGACCATGTCGGCTTGGGAGCATGCTGAACTTGGATAGCGGAGGACAGTCGTGACCAAGGTCACGTGAAACCGGCGAGGAGTTCAGCGTCCCCAGTCACTCACTCACTCACGTCGAGGCTCAAGGGTGAACACGGCATATATTGAAGTGAAGTGATCAACAAGCGTGCAACATCGTGCAGGTGCTGAATAAGTCTGTGCAGGTGAAGCCGAGCTTTGAACCCAGAACATCTAGGTGAGCATTGATGACCAACCGACGGCTTTACCCGTTCCGCGACCGGACTGCCACTTTCGTTGTCAGAATCTGTTATTGACATGACTGCGTTGGATATATTCCCAGGCAATGCTGCACAACTATATGGGCCATACCTCTGCAGGTCGGCCTCACTACATTGCATAACCGGAAACTTTTCGATCACTTTTTATACGGACAAATTTCACTTTTCGGTGTAACATCGTGGCTGATATTTCATGCTAACAAACACTTCTTACAACTATAAACACTTCTATAACTTCTCAATCCATTCCATATAAGCATCTTTGTGAGCATATTCAGACGTTTTTGCGATTTTAGTGAGGATTTACAGTATTTTTGCCAAAATTCACATTTTCCGTATTTTTCTGCAATTTTTAACCAAATTTGATGTTATTCGCTTGAGGTTGGAGAACTTTTCTTACGTTAAATTTGTTTCTAATTCCTCTTATTTTATCATTTTAAATTGTGCACATTAATAGAGAGTGTAAAATATGAATTCGAGTGAAATATGTTGCAAAGAATCGACTTCGAAGGTACATCTTACAAGGCATACTCAAATTGATACTGGTGGGATTCCATTATCTTGAATTCACTAAGAAGGAACACCGACAAACTATTTCACACTGGTAAAAAGTCCTTCTCTTGTGAAATATGAATTCAAAAGAAAATACCAATTAAAAAAACATATACAAGTTCATAGTGGAGAAAATTTATTCAGTTGCCTTATATGCGAGAGGAAATTTGTGCGAAAAGTAGACCTGATAAATCATTTGCGAATTCATTCTGGTGAGAAGCCATTCTCTTGTGATATACGTGAAAACAATTTCACTCAAAAATCTACTTTGACACAACACATTCGCGTTCATATGAAAGGGAATCCAATCTTGGTTAAGCATCATCCTTGTGACATTTGCGGAAAAGATTTTAATAGAAAAGATGTTTTAAAACAACATCGTCGAACTCATGCTGGATTAAAACCTTTTTCCTGTGATATATGTGGAAAGATATTTACACGAGAAAAGGACTGACAATTCATATCCAAATTCATACTGGTGATAAGCCATTTTCCTGTTATATATGTAGAAAAGGGTTCTCCCGAAAACTTGATCTTACGACACATATTCGAATTCATACTGGAGAAAGATCTTTCTCCTGTGAGATATGTGAAAAGGCTTTTACTCGAAAAGAGCATATTCCTATTCATATCTGAACTTCGTTCTTGTTATAGCCTACTTGTGGAAAAGAATACTTCAGAAAAGACCTATTAATAAACCATATTCGAGTTCATACTTCATACCGGAGAAAAAACATTTTCTTGTAATGCATGTGGAAAGTCCTTCATTCGAAAAGTTGCATTGAAACGACATAATCAAATTCAAACTGGTGAAAAGGCATTAAAATGTGTTAATTGTGGAAAAGATTTTGGCCTACATCGCTCACTTAAATATCATATTGGAACTCATAAAAGCACGGGTAAAAGCAGCTATGAAAAAAAAACTTTTTAAGTTAAATTTGAAATTTATTATTGCAACATATTACAACTGAGCGAAAGTCTACGAAAAAAAATTCAGAAAATACGTTTTAAACATGTGGAAACTTATCTATCTACTTCACAAGTTTTGATTAGAAAAAGTCATTTTTCGTAATTCATAAAAATGTTTATGTAGGCTAGTTACAAATACCTATTTGTTTATTGATAATACAACTTATTTTAAAATACTTCGGCAGTATTTAAATTCACACAAGTTGAGATAATTTTGTAACAGAGACATTGGGCTATGTTGTCAGCTTAAAGATAGATTTCTGGATTTTTTTAGATTGATGTACTGTACCATATTTACCATAATATGCAGCATAAGAGAGTGTAAAATATGAACTCCTCTGAAATATGTGACAAAAGATTTAATTCAAATCTCGGAAGGCATTATTGAATTCATGCTGGTGAAAAGTCCTTTGCTTGTGAAATATGTGGGAAAGAATTCACAAGAAAAGGCAGCCTTAAATCACAAGTTCGAATTCATACAAGAGGAAATTTATTCACTTGCGGTATATGTGGGAAGAAATATGTTCGAGAAGTATTCCTGACAAAACACATTAGAATTCATACTGGAGAGAAGTCACTGTCTTGTGAAATATGTGGAAAAGAAATCTCCAAAATATATAATCTTTTGAGACATATTCGAATTCATACTCGGCTCTTTTCCTGCAGGTGAAGCCGAGCTTTGAACCCAGAACATCTAGGTGAGCATTGATGACCAACCGACGGCTTTACCCGTTCCGCGACCGGACTGCCACTTTCGTTGTCAGAATCTGTTATTGACATGACTGCGTTGGATATATTCCCAGGCAATGCTGCACAACTATATGGGCCATACCTCTGCAGGTCGGCCTCACTACATTGCATAACCGGAAACTTTTCGATCACTTTTTATACGGACAAATTTCACTTTTCGGTGTAACATCGTGGCTGATATTTCATGCTAACAAACACTTCTTACAACTATAAACACTTCTATAACTTCTCAATCCATTCCATATAAGCATCTTTGTGAGCATATTCAGACGTTTTTGCGATTTTAGTGAGGATTTACAGTATTTTTGCCAAAATTCACATTTTCCGTATTTTTCTGCAATTTTTAACCAAATTTGATGTTATTCGCTTGAGGTTGGAGAACTTTTCTTACGTTAAATTTGTTTCTAATTCCTCTTATTTTATCATTTTAAATTGTGCACATTAATAGAGAGTGTAAAATATGAATTCGAGTGAAATATGTTGCAAAGAATCGACTTCGAAGGTACATCTTACAAGGCATACTCAAATTGATACTGGTGGGATTCCATTATCTTGAATTCACTAAGAAGGAACACCGACAAACTATTTCACACTGGTAAAAAGTCCTTCTCTTGTGAAATATGAATTCAAAAGAAAATACCAATTAAAAAAACATATACAAGTTCATAGTGGAGAAAATTTATTCAGTTGCCTTATATGCGAGAGGAAATTTGTGCGAAAAGTAGACCTGATAAATCATTTGCGAATTCATTCTGGTGAGAAGCCATTCTCTTGTGATATACGTGAAAACAATTTCACTCAAAAATCTACTTTGACACAACACATTCGCGTTCATATGAAAGGGAATCCAATCTTGGTTAAGCATCATCCTTGTGACATTTGCGGAAAAGATTTTAATAGAAAAGATGTTTTAAAACAACATCGTCGAACTCATGCTGGATTAAAACCTTTTTCCTGTGATATATGTGGAAAGATATTTACACGAGAAAAGGACTGACAATTCATATCCAAATTCATACTGGTGATAAGCCATTTTCCTGTTATATATGTAGAAAAGGGTTCTCCCGAAAACTTGATCTTACGACACATATTCGAATTCATACTGGAGAAAGATCTTTCTCCTGTGAGATATGTGAAAAGGCTTTTACTCGAAAAGAGCATATTCCTATTCATATCTGAACTTCGTTCTTGTTATAGCCTACTTGTGGAAAAGAATACTTCAGAAAAGACCTATTAATAAACCATATTCGAGTTCATACTTCATACCGGAGAAAAAACATTTTCTTGTAATGCATGTGGAAAGTCCTTCATTCGAAAAGTTGCATTGAAACGACATAATCAAATTCAAACTGGTGAAAAGGCATTAAAATGTGTTAATTGTGGAAAAGATTTTGGCCTACATCGCTCACTTAAATATCATATTGGAACTCATAAAAGCACGGGTAAAAGCAGCTATGAAAAAAAAACTTTTTAAGTTAAATTTGAAATTTATTATTGCAACATATTACAACTGAGCGAAAGTCTACGAAAAAAAATTCAGAAAATACGTTTTAAACATGTGGAAACTTATCTATCTACTTCACAAGTTTTGATTAGAAAAAGTCATTTTTCGTAATTCATAAAAATGTTTATGTAGGCTAGTTACAAATACCTATTTGTTTATTGATAATACAACTTATTTTAAAATACTTCGGCAGTATTTAAATTCACACAAGTTGAGATAATTTTGTAACAGAGACATTGGGCTATGTTGTCAGCTTAAAGATAGATTTCTGGATTTTTTTAGATTGATGTACTGTACCATATTTACCATAATATGCAGCATAAGAGAGTGTAAAATATGAACTCCTCTGAAATATGTGACAAAAGATTTAATTCAAATCTCGGAAGGCATTATTGAATTCATGCTGGTGAAAAGTCCTTTGCTTGTGAAATATGTGGGAAAGAATTCACAAGAAAAGGCAGCCTTAAATCACAAGTTCGAATTCATACAAGAGGAAATTTATTCACTTGCGGTATATGTGGGAAGAAATATGTTCGAGAAGTATTCCTGACAAAACACATTAGAATTCATACTGGAGAGAAGTCACTGTCTTGTGAAATATGTGGAAAAGAAATCTCCAAAATATATAATCTTTTGAGACATATTCGAATTCATACTCGGCTCTTTTCCTGTAATATCTGTGGGAGGAAATTTACACAGAGAGCATATCTGGCAAATCATTTTCGAATTCATACCAGTGGAAGGCCATCCTGTGATATATGTGGAAAAGACTTCTCACGAAAACCTGATCTTGCAAGACATATTCGAATTCATACTGGGGAAAAGCCCTTTTCCTCTGAGATATGTGGAAAGACTTTTACTCAAAAGCCTACTTTGACAGAGCACATGCTTATGCATATCAAGGGGAAGCGATTCTCATGTGGATTCCATTCTTGTGATGTTTGTGGAAAAGAATTCTCCAGAAAACACGTATTGAAACGGCATTTTCAGGTTCATATGGGCGAAAAACCTTTTTCTTGTAATGTATGTGGAAAGACCTTAACCCATATAGGTTACTTGAAAAACCATCTTCGTATTCATTCTGGTGAGAAACTATTCTCTTGTGATATATGTGGAAGAAACTTTGCTCAAAAAACTACTATAATAAGACACAGTCGAGTTCATATAAAAGGACATCCATCCTCTGTTAAGGCTCATTCGTGTGGCATTTGTAGAAAAGATTTCTTTAGTAGATGTGATTTATAACGGCATTTTCGAGTTCATACTAGAGAAAAACTTATGATTCATGTGGAAAAGAATTCACCTACCGCCAAGGCCTAAAACATCACATTGGAACTCATACAGTCAAATAAAAGTGTTCAAATTAATTAGCTTGAAAAAAATCTTCAAAGTCAAATTAGACAGTTGAAATTTGTCATTTCAACTTATGACAAAGCGAAATATTACAATATTAAAAATCATAAAATACATTTTTAACGAATCCCAGACATTTAGCTAATGGCTGTCCGGTGGTCGAACGGGTAAAGACGTCGGCTGGTCATCAATGCTCACCAAGAGGTTCTGGGTTCGAATCTCGGCTTCACATGCACAGATATATTCGGCACCTACACGATGTTGCACGCTTGTTGATCACCTCACCTCACTTCACTATATGCCGTTTTTACCCTTGAGCCTTGATGTGAGTAAGTGACTAGGGACGCTGAGCTAGCTCCTCGCCAGTACAGAGCGGTTTCACGTGACCTTGGTCACGGCTTTCCTCATCTATCCAAGGTCAGCATGCTCGCAAGCCGGCATGGTCGCACCATGCGTCCATGTATAAGCCCGCTACGGTTCTCCGGTGAATCCGAGGGTAAATATGATACATCAATTTCGCCATCATTTGCAGAGGTGATTTTGCGCTTTCTTTGTGTGTCACTAACCCTAACTCTTACAAATGATTTGAATCCAATTGAATCATTCGAATGTTGGCGAAATGTCCGGATACTGTTTTAAACATATGGAAATTTCCATAATTTTACAATGATGAGTTTCTTTTTAATGAAGCCATTTCTTGTAATTCATGGAAAAGTTGATGTATGCTCGTTATAAATTTATTTATGCTGGTTATGAATACTATTCTTGTACAGTATGTGGTAATGATTGTGTCAATAATAATTTTCGAAATTGTTTTTTTCACTTTTGAAATAAATTCAGATTAAATTTTATTGGAATTTCAAGTTTTGTAACATATATATTCTACATTTTGTTTTACTACATCTAACACTGATCTATATCCTGTTATAGTGCCCATGAGCGCCCACTAACGGAAATGACCAGACAAGTCGTAATGTAATATGTTAGTCACCTTACTGTTGCCTTTTGCTTTTATGATCTATAAATTGTACATAAAATAAAATAAAAAAAACAATTGATGCATGGTATGAGTGTTTAGAAGTGCAGGCCTATATTCGAAAATAATTTACCCAGAAGAAATTAATAGTTGACAGAAAATTCAGAAGACACACTCGTATTCATACTGATGAAAAGTCATTATCTTGTGAAATATGTGGAAAAGTATTCTCTCAGAGAGAGGACACCTCACAACACATACTAGAGCTCACATTGATTTGAAAATCTCCTCATGGGAGATCATATTCATTATGAAAGTTTCTATTCTCGCGTGATATTCATGGGAATAGATTTTCTGCGGAAAAACACCTCACGCAGCATTTGGTAACTCAATTTGAAAAGTTATTCCACTGTGATGTTGTGAAAAGCGATTATCCCGAAAACATAATCTATTTACCCATATGCGGTTTCACCCGTTTGGCCTAGAACTGCTCATATTCGAAGGGATACTGGTGAGAAACCGTTTTTCTCGATTTATTCTGAATAATTATTTTTCATCAAGCTATTTTAGGATACTTTTTCTTATATTTTCATCTTCAAATTGTTTCCTTTTCTCCTATATTTTCGAGTATCTTCATCTCTCCACCTAGTGCCAGATAAATTATTTCCTACACACTGAGCTGAACGGAAGATCTATAGTAGAAGTGTAGGCGTGGGTGTTGGAGTCGGTTTCTCTGCGATATGCCTATTTCGATAGCAGGAGGCTCATCAGGTCGTGCCCATATCTGTCCATAAAATAATGTCACACAGAGTCTTGTGGAATGAATGGACAAGTCCACTCAGCCCAATGGACCTATTTTTATTTCATTAAATCGAACTTTATATATACTCCCAAGTGATGGTAATAAAACAATTTCATTCTTCTAAATTAATATTACAGCGAACCGAATAAACTCATAAACATGCACTGGATTATTTTGAGTCGTCCTTAATTTAACAAATTTTTGGAAAAAATGTTGGCCAAATGTCCGGGATTATCTCTGCATTACGAACCCCTAACCAATCACGAAAAGAGCAGAATAGAAGTGATATAAATTAAGCAATACAGGGTTAAAAATACTGCACAGCTAGCTGGGCCTAGGCTCTGCAGTTCCGCCTCACTCCACGTTGCATTACAGGATATCTTAGGCACGGGCTTCACAATCTTTTTGCTTATGGCCCATTTAATCCAGACAAATTTCAACGATCCTTTTAAACCTTACCATCCTAACCCTGAACGAAGACGGACTGGAGAGCGTGTCTTTATCAACATGCCAACGATGGCACTTCTCATTTGAATACATTCTTCTAATCCATTCAATGTAAGAATATTCAAATATTTCTGTTAACCAAAAAAATAGTTTGAGAAGCTCTGATTTAAAAAAAATGCTTTCTTTTAACTCAAAGGTGCACAAACTTTCTGTCCGTGCAGGCCGCACCGCTTCAACTCCACTGACACTACGGCCGTACCAATAGATAATAACAGATAAATGTACAAGTATCGCCACTTTTTTTTCATATCTTGTCCGAATTTTTCCATATTCGCAGTTACATACCCTGAGATAATGTTGACAAAGAGGGGGCTTTTTCATGAAGAATAAAAAGGACGGGTGGTCAAGCACCAGAGAACCCCCCCTGTGCACGTAATGATACCGACAATAATTTATTTTCCTCTATATAATTGCAGCGCACCGATCATATATTTAACATATTCTGCATAATTTTGAACAGAAACTTCGCGGGCATGAAAGTAGTATTTGTTTGTTTCAATGGCCGCAACATTTGTTCAACAATTTGCATCTCTTTCACGGCCGCACATTACCCTTCTCAAGGCCACAGGTTGTGTACCCCTGCTCTAACTTAATGAAGTTATCATATGGATCTATATTGACGTGTCAGTTTAGTCAATTATCATATTCAAAGTTTTTTGCCCAAAACCTTTCTCCCGTAATATATGTGAAAAGTCCTTTACACGAAAAGGTGACATGAAAAGGCATATTCTGAGTCACGCTGGTAAAAAGTTGTTCAAGTTTGTAATAATTGTGGATTATATTTCGTCTGCCATCACACCCTTAAATGTCATATTGCAACTCATATAGCCAAATGAAAGTGTTCATAACAGCCGACTTTCAGGTTTCAGCATGTTATGCCAAAGCGTTATATTACAAAATTAAAATTAAAATAGATGACCTTTGAAACATTTAACTCTCATCTCCTTCTACAATGATGAGTTTTAATTTCATAAAGTAATTCTTCGTAGCTCATCGGAATAGTTTATGTATGCTAGTTACAAATAATATGCTTGTACAGTATATATCCGTGGTATTGGATGTATTAGGTTATATTGAATTTTGTGAAATAAAATTCGAATATTTCAGATTAAAATTGTAATAAATGTCAATTTTTGTAACTTTTATCATGAATCATGCGTCGTGTTGTGTTCTCATCATTTCATTGATTATTATTGACAAGTTACGACCCATTAAAAGATATATAAAAACCACATATTGGTTCACTTTATCTAACAAGTATACTTAGGAGTCAACGTTACTTGACTGATCCATAGCATGCCTTTTCTTTTTATAACCTATGAATTCTTGAATTGTATATGACAGTTGATGCTATGGTATGTGCAACAGGCTGAACAACAGTTAAATATGGCCCATTATTTTCTTTTACCATAAGATAAAGAAGAAGTCTTCAACACCATATTCACACTCACATCGAAGTGATGTCTGAATTTATTACTCAGTTCAGAAATGAAACAGAAGTTGGGAGGTCCCACTGAATCTGTCAATGCTTTGCAGATTTTTATTGTAAATTGTATAATGTGCGGTATATTTTCTTTTCTTTTCCAATACATTCATTATTTTGACTTGTGTGTGGTGGCGATATCAATCAATTAACAATATACTAAGTAAGTAAAGAAAATTGACTTATTTTATACTGTTTATATAGCAGCGCAGTAGGCAGCTCATGAGTCTCATAATCTCAAGGGCCTGAGTTCAATCCTCACTCAGGCACTACTTTTGCACACTGAATACCATGAATTAAATTCTATGATATCCGCAACAGAGTAAAGAAAAATTAACAGAAAGTTGAGTAATTCGTCGAAAACTCGATAGAATATTTCTAACAGAGACCTTGGGCTATGTGGATAATATGATAGATAGATAAAATTTTGATTTTTCGTCGGTTTAAAATACAAAATTTTGAAAACAGCGGTCAGTATAGAAAAATATGACATGACACTAAAACGAACTGAATGGTTCATAGCATTACGAGATGCAATGCAGTGACAACCATGACTATTATTTCCAAGTGTGAAAATAGGCAAATAAAGTTCCGCGTCGGGTATAAGTGACAAATTCGGTGAATAAGTCGAAGGTCATGAGATATAGTTATAGTTTGGATAAAATTGAAATCAAATCGACCTAACGGTAGAACTACGGAACAGATGGACAGAATTTTTAGATTTTATCAACACGATACACATTCTGGAACAACGGGTGAACTTTACATGAATATATGAATTTCAAGTTTGTCTTGTCCCTTTCAACGACCACAAATCAACGAGATTAATATGAATAAATCTTTAGATTAGAATCAGGCATAGTGGCATTCTGAAGATTCTCAAAATAAATTTCACGCCTGAATGATTTGACCTTTAGCCATCTCGTGATTGACAGGGGAGATGCTGATGCAAATTGTGGTTAATGATTTGCTTTGTGTATTTAAGAGGCAGAATTTCTGGCACGGATGTCTCCAGTTTTCACCATTGTTCCTGAAATGTTAGGAGTCAGCATCAAGTGCAGTAAAAATAGGATAGGTTTTAAAAATGTGAAAGT
>JAUELA010130757.1:0-15303 GCA_031471845.1 Boltenia villosa | reverse complement strand
ATAACAACGGGATTGACTGGAACAAATGTGATGGACATCCAAGTCTTGACAGTCGAAATGAAGTAAATGAAAAAGTTCAGTTTTTAATAAATAATCTTGCAAAATTGTGCAATAAAGGTTCGCATGTGATTTGATGTCATATTTATAATTTCTAACTATTCTAAATTCTACTTCTTTAAGAAATTAATAAAATAAAAAATAAAAAAAATAGAATTGTCAATCACGAGTATATCATACGAATGAATCTTTCAGTAAGTAATGACTAAAACCAGGGAGGAAATGGGAGTATACCATATTTCAATCTCTACCTCGACGGAGACATTCTTCAACTTTGCCAAATGTCTACCAATTAAAATTACTTAATTAACTGTTATCATAATGCTCAAAACTGCTTCGAAGTTGCCCATATTCAAAAAGATAGCCAGGCAGGGGCTTGTAATCAACCCCTTCCTTTAGCATATGCTTAGTTTTCCAAACCTATTGCAATCACTGAATAACATATAACTGCTTATTTCATGTGCTCTTCAACATTTGAGGCAGTAATAAATAACAAAATATTCTTTCAAAATCTTAATTTTTAAAACGTACAAAATAAATTATATGCATTTGGAATAGGGTTTTTGTCTTTGATCTGAATTCAAAAAATGATGTGATTAAACACATAAATTTATTCATAAACTGTACCTCTGCATAAAAGGATCCATTAGCTTGAATCGGAAATTTGGCATATATTTGGTAAGAACTGATATGTTATGAAGGTAGAGAATTCGGAACACAGAGTCCAATTACAGTGATTATTACGCCACATGCTGCAATCAGGGCTGAGTAGAGCAAGTAAATTCATTGCTAGAGGATTCGAAGTTTTTTTATCATGTAAGATATATTGATTCAGCCTAAAGCTCCCAATGATATTTAAATAAGAAATTGAGCCTTAAGTAATGACTAAAACCAGGGAGGAAATGGGAGTATACCATATTTCAATCTCTACCTCGACGGAGACATTCTTCAACTTTGCCAAATGTCTACCAATTAAAATTACTTAATTAACTGTTATCATGTTGCCTCATGATTCACTTGGTGGTGAGGAAATGTCATTCTGGATTAATATAAATAATCAAAGTATATTTTATATTATTATTTCGAGGCAGGAGTAAGTCGACCCTTCATCTAAAATTCTCGGAGGGAGTCAGAGGCTTGGTCTGCCGGCTCCAAAGCCCTGGCTGCTATATTAGATATTAAAATATCTGTTCTATGAATTTGTGCATAAAGGGAGCAGTGAACCCAGTCATTAGACAAGTTATGGAATTGACTGCATGGTTGCTCAGCAGGTTCACTCCACTTATTCTCTTTACTCCTGGTCCGGGCGCTGAAGTTACTTTATTTGTAGACTCTTGGATTCCTGAAAAATGAGATGTTTGATTGCATATCATCATTATCATGTCTGATATATTAGGAAATGCAAAACGTACCTGAATACTGTAGCGTTGCCCCGAATACAGAATCAATAAAAGAACCAAATAGACCGGAGAGAGCTCCTGTTATGATTACTGGCCATTGAGGTCTGATAAAAAAAAAACACAAATGAGACTAAACTCATGATAGATAGATAAGTAGATAGAATTCTTATTTTTTGACATTTCGAAAAACAAAATTTTGAAAACAGTGGTCAAGAAAACCAACTAAGTGGTTTATGACATTACAAGATGCAATGTTGTCACAACCATGACTATTTATTACAAATGTGAAAATAAGAAGAACAAAAAAAATTTACATAAGATGCCGTAATAATCTTATCACCTAATCTATTAATGTAGTATATATGTTGTGGTGAAAGTGATTAATCAGTCATTATGCATTAGATAAATTTTACCGAAATATATCAAATTGACCTAAAATGAAATTATGCATCATTACCATCATGTTTGAAATATGTGATTATTCTTGTTTCCAATGGTTAGGTTCAGAGTTAGTTTCAAATATTCACTTTTACCCTAACATTTACAGTCGAAATATCACGCTCTTAATTTTTATGTATGATTAAGGTGAACATGCATTTGATCCAAACCTCTAAGTTTGGTCTAATTTTGATACTGCCCTGGTGGTATCTTTTCACGAAGTGAAGATTAGATTAGATTACCTGTCAAAAGTACATGTGAGACACAGTGTAATGTAATATGTGAGTCCAATCAACAAACCACCAAGAGCACTTGCAATTGTTCCAACCACAGAGATACCACCATTTGTACCTGGAAAGATAAAGAAATATATTTAGTTGAAGGTCAAAAACTATGGCTTATTGTGATTTCATTTATCATTACATATATTACGGTTTTAAACTTTTATTTCCAAATCTCAAGTTGCCACAATCAAATCATCACCTAAATCATTTCAGACACAGGTTCTGTGAGTGATGTTTGTGAAATCTGTCTCATGATGTTTGTGTGAGTGATCTATATAATCCTTTTTCTCCAATGATATATTAAAAGCAATTCCATTAGGAATGTTCAATCACTATGCTCATATTCAAGTGTCTGTACTTAATCAATTTCAGCCACAGGTTGCGTGATCACTCTCATGATATTTGTGTGAGTGATCTATATAATCCCTTTCTCCAATGATACAATGAAGAATTCTTCAATTAATCAATTAATATACACTTGCTATTTAACTACCTGCTGGCACTTTTTTCCAAGTAGTAACAAGCACGGATGTTCCATCTCCAAACACAGATCCTATCTCTGAAGCCCATGTGTCTCCGCACGCACAAGATATACTGCCAATGACCGCTAATGACAGCCATGACCTGAATTTTGTTACATTTTTAAATGAGAACAGTATGTTTGCAATCATCCTATACCTTTTATTCAATCTATTTCATCCACAGATAATTTTACAATCTAGTCTATTGAAATCAGGACTGTGGAATCGACCTAGAATTTCAGGTGAGCTGACTCGAGACTCTTGCCTAAATATTAATATCAAACATACTTTGATTATATTTACCTCAAATGGCATTGTATCACTACCATGTGAATCATCAGTCTACTTTTTAAGCTCAATTGATATAAATTCAAGTCATAATGGTTGTAACTACGGCTTCTATAGGCTCTTATTAGGAGCTTTAACCTCAACCAATATGAAGTAGTACATCATAAAGAGTCGGAGTCGGCCCATTTTTACAGACAACTCTTGCAATGATTTTACTTCCGACTCCATGACTTTCATGAAATACAAATATGAACCTGATGTTGGCTCCATGCGACTGGAAATCGATTGGAGTTTCTCCACAACCATAATCCAGCATGTACAGAATGGCCATAGCTGATGGGAATCCACCATTGCAGAGAACCTGTACCCAATTCCGTGATCCTCCTGATTAAAGCAAGAAGGTTGAACTTCTTTAATAAAACCTAGTAATGAAGATCTTTTAGAATAGAATTATATTTCAACACAAACAAGCATTTGTCATGAAATAAACAGTACTAATAATTTTAAACACAAAATATATGTTTTTTTTCAGCTTGTTTATGAAACTTTCAAATTCTTTTAAGAAGCAAGAACAAGATTTATACATATGAAATATTTAGTAAAAAATCAACTTACCAGTTTTATATTCCACTTCCTGGGTTTTCTTTCTCTCTGCTCGAAATTTTGTCAGTTTTGATGACGACAGAAAGAATATTATAAGAGACGTGCAGAAACAGTAATTCGATACAGTCATCACAAATCCGACAAATAATGCTGAAATTTTACACAATGCATGAAAAATATCATTTGATATATTCACACAATAATATGTTGATGATTTACAACCTCTGAAGTATGAAATAAAGGTAGCCAAAAAATTTTAAAAGTAGCCAAATAACCAAAAATTTTAAAATATTATTCCCTATTCCCTGACCGAAAGGCGCTGATCCGTTATTACTAGGAGGTCCGTGCGCAGAGTGTCTAGCAACTGGCCACTAATGTGCAGTTTTACCAATATGTTATTAGAAAATAATTTTCAAAAACTAACCAGATATTGCTCCAGAAAGAGACAAACTCTTTTTAACAAGACCATTAAATGCGAGAAATATTGGTAGACCTGTACTTAAGAGCCACCTTGTGGGTGTAACAACATGGATTCCTCCTGCAAAAATTTATTAAATGTTTAATAAATGTATGTTTGTTGATATTTAGCAGAAATTTCCAATAGAAATCCTAAAACACAACACAAATATGTCTAATTGCCTGTCTTTATTTTTTATTTATTATTTTTTAAACAAATAAAGAAAAAAGGTTTAATTTTACATTTACCTATGAAAATAATTTATCTCTCCTGAATGGACAGTTGATAATTTTATTTTTTCAAATCAGTAACATTAACAATACCTTCCACTATAACTTGAACCCCAAGTTGGTTATAGAAAATGAAAAATTTCACATCAATAACTTCGGCATTATAATAAGAATATTCTGAATCATAATATATACAATATATTTCAACCTAATGTATACAATCCAATAACTCAAATCCTAAAAAAGAACATGACACAAACAAAAAAGCTATAACATAAAAAATATCCTACAATATAAATAAAAAATTTGAACTATAAATTAAAAATATACCATAGACAGTAACTATAACATAAACCCAATCGGTAAAAACTTAATAATTGCAGAATTATAACATGAACGATAATATAATATAAAACAAGGTCATTTTTTTAAAATAATTACAATCAAAAAAGAGATGTTTAGCGCTTCTGAAATTCCTATGTTGCAATTGCCTGCCTTACCTATATGCGTCCGTACAGACAGAGAGAGGAGCCATGTAACTAATACTCCCGGCACGAAGGTGGTTGAAACTATAATGCAGAAAACACCTATTGACCTGTAAATATCTTTCCACTTCGTTTCAGAAGTCATGGTGACTGTTTTGTGTTTAGATGTTTATTTTATCAACACCACTTTCACAGAGATTTAACCCCAGATCAAACTATTCATGCGTGAAAACCGTGCATTTATGGGTGCGCACGTCATGTATCCATCACGAATTGTTCGAACCGGTTGGCAATTATTATTTTTTTTTATTAATTTAATGTCAATCCTTTACACACACATGGATGGAGCATCGGAAGAGTTGAAGAAAAGAGAGAGGAAGTATAAACGTGAGCAAATTAGTTTCGCGAGAAAAAGGTTATGGATTTCCCCGAGTAGGGGAGCCGTATCTGGTTTATACATCACGCAACATGCCGGCTTACGACCCAAGGTCACGTGAAACCGGTCTGTACATTACTCACATTATTACATCAAGTGTGAGACGTGAACACGGCATATTGAAGTGAAGTGATCAACATGCGTGCAGGCAATTAACATCGTGTCGGTGCTGTAGTATAGAATAAATATGTGTGCTGGTAAAGCCGAGATTCGAACATGGGATCTTTAGGTTAGCATGGATTACCAGCCGACGACTTTACCCGTTCGGCCACCGGACAGCCTGGCGATACATCCTTGCAGAATGCGGTTAGATCGATCATATTCTCTCCATACATCTTCATTTTACTTTTAATTATAACCAAGGGAAGCAGATCCAGACAGTAAATTCACCATCAAACATGTATTTTGAGTTGCGGCACATCAGTAGCACTGCGCTTCAACTCAGCAGGACTTAATCCATCGTAAGCTACCATCGATGAACTAAACTTCCAAAGAAGATAACCAGTGGTGCAGTGGCAATTTTATACGTGCCGGAGCTCGAGTAGACCTGACAAAAGCTTGTCATTTCCTATCATGGTCGTATGGGGACTGTTTGGTCAGGGGGTTGAAGAGTTGATTCGCCCGAAATTTTACGCATATAAAAGCAAGTAGGCTCTACCAATTTCCCAAACGGCCTTTTTCCTCCAATGATTAAACATAAAAAACTAAACATACTTTCTTCTTCTAAAAGCGTCAACAGCAACCAACTTTGGCACAATATATTTTGTATAAGTGTCTTTCCGATTACGGTGTGGTATAAAACATAAACATGTTGCATATTTACCCTCGGATTCTGGCTTATACATGGACGCACAATGGACCATGCCGGCTTGCGAGCATGCTGAACTTGGATGGCGGAGGAAAGCCGTAACCGGGAAACCGCCCTGTACTGGCGAGGAGTTCAGCGCCATCAGTCACTTACTCACATCTCGGATCAGGGTTAAATATAACTGGGAATGTGCAATGCAAATTGGTAGTTGAGGTCCCCATTTACGCCCATGTTTCTCATATCCACTTTCTATCATGCCTGGCCCATTTCCAGAGGTGCCGTATCGGCGCTCCGGCGAGCGAATGTGGTTGAAACTATAATGCAGAAAACACCTATTGACCTGAAATTATCTTGCCACTTAGTTTCAGAAGTCGTGTTGACTGTTTTGTGTTTAGATGTTTATTTTATCAACATTACTTTCACAGAGATTTAACCCCAGATCAAACTATTCATGCGTGAAAACCCTGCATTTGTGAGTGCGCACGCAATTTATCCATCACGAATCCCGGACATTTAGCCAATAGTTGCAGAGGTGGACATTTAGCCAACATATTTTTTTCGAATTTTTTTCCAAGCATTTTTTTTTTTTCGAAAAAAAAAATTCTTGAATTTTTTTCATTCATTTTTTGTTTTAAAAATTAAACCCAACCATCGGCACCCTAACCCTAACCCCTAACACATACCCTAACTCGGGTCGACAACCTGTGGCTCTTCAGCCCCTCTGCAGTGACTCCCTGCAGTAGCCTTGTGGCGACTCACATCTCTATGCTCACATACAGACGTTGAAGAGCCAGACGTCATCAGATACACAAAACCGCAGCCGCATGTCAAGCCTTGTGATCTTTCCGCTTTTGCGGTTGTTGTTTTGTTGTTCACAGTTTTAGATTTTCAATTGTTAGTGAAATGAGACAGTTTATTGTACTGAACCGACTTTGTTTCACTTCAGCCTCAAATATATAAATATATTGAAATTAATAATTGGTATTTTTATTTTAGCACCTCTTATTTTAGATATCAAGGTGATATTGTCACATTGAAATAAATGAAAAGGTTCCAATATTTCGTCCGCTAAAATATGCGTCACACTCACAGCGCACCAGCCGCCTCTTGTAATTATAGCAAATGTTCTATATGTGATATCCTTTTGTGACGTCATGATCGACTCGAAAGATTCGAGAACTTTCTATGTCAGTATCACTGAGTACTAGACATTGCTATTATCAAGCAAATAAGTGACAACAAGCAGAACGAAATTAAGGGACGTTTAATTACACTCAATCTTACAACGTCATCGTAGACTTACAGAGAACAAATGACACAAACACGTCTGATATTTGTCAGAAGATTACGCTTTGGGCAAAGGAACATTAGAACATGACTTTCTACAAAATTTTGTCATTTGTCAAACATCAACTCGAAACGCTACATTATCAGAAGATTACAATATAATAAGCAAATATAAGGCGAAAGCATCAAATTATTATAAAATATCTTGTATATCAAGCATTAGAACATCGCATTACATTGGGCGCTATTAGAGGGAATGGACCATGCAATTTTTAAAATCTTGCACTATTTTAAGCTAAAAAATATATATCATGAGCATATGAAGAATTTCGGTATGAAGTTTGGGAACATCGACAAGACAGAAAGTTTATATAATACTTCGGCATGATACATAAATTCTCGGCAAATACTGCCATCATAAAACAATGCATGTTTAAGCATGATTTAAAAGTCGTTTTCTGCGTAAAATGTATTTTGTGACAAAAATGATTTCTATACTTTCTACATACTAAGGAAATAGGATCCAATTAAAGTTCAAAAATCTTCAAGATCTTAAAATTTACTGCAATTAATACCAAAGATATGAAGGTTATCTTTGAAAAATAAAACATCACAGAAGAGAAGTCACATGAAAAACAACACTAATTTAGGGTTGGGGTGAATGTTTACACAAACTCAGTGCCCCTGCCCCTGCCCACCCAACAATGTAACTTGAATAGAACATATACTTTTTTATTTTATTTTTAAGGTATTCTGTGACTTTCACAGTCGTTCCCATTTTTCATTGAATTCTGGTTAAAAAAAATTAATTAAAATGTACACTCCCAATTATCAGGGAAAACGGAGTCATCTTACAATTAACATAAATTTCAACGAGTTCAAGTTCTTAATATCCCAAGCCACTTATTCATCTTCACGTCGTTCATTGACTCAAGTGTTTCCCTCTTCCTCTTTTTCCTTCTCCTCTTTCTATGGCAACCTTCAAAAACAAAAAAGTAGTGATGATAATGACCTTCGTAAATTCTTCTGGAAATATAGGAATCCGAATCCATCAACTTTCCAATTCCAACGTTTACGGCCTACTACAAATATAGTGATCGTAACAATTTTTTACAAATGATTTTTTTTTATACTGCATATGTATATTTTTATAAATTTTTATTTTTTTGTTAAATTTTTTATTTAATGTTACTGTTGTGTTTTTATGGACTACTCTTTTGTTGTCTGCAATAAATAAATAAATAAATAAAATAAAATAATTAAATGACCGGAGACGCTGGACTTCTCCCTGTTTCAAGACCGTTTCAAGTGACCTTACATAATCGCGGAGTAGCAAAGGTCAAGGCTTTCCCCCACATGTCATAAGCAAGCATGGCCATGAGGTCATGCAGAAATCGATCTGGTTTTCCAGTGTGACACAGGTGTATATGACCAAATTATTATAATTCACCTTATATTCTCCAATTGCTTCGGAAACTGCTTCTTCCTCTTCCGGTTTTAGATGAAATTCGCTCAGATCAAGTTTCTCCACTTTAAAAACTGCCAGTAATTCTCCATAAGATTTGAACCAGTCTGCATGCAGACCGAATGAACTCTTCAATTTCAAGGTTTTCACCTAAAATGATTATATGTTGTTATATTCATTGTCCTCGTTTGTTTATTCTCCTAGTTACTTCCTATTAACTGGACTCCGCAACCCAATTTATTCACTAATACAGTTGTTTCCCTTCAATTTCTAGGTCATTTGGGCTATGTAGTGCTTTAAACCAGGAGAAATGCATCTTATGATAGCAGAGTAGTTGAGTCGAAGCAATTCTTAGGTTGGAGTCGAGAGCTACCATGAGTTGAAAAGTCAAATGTTTGATATATCACCTCCATTGTATTGCTCAAATAGTGTTGTGTATGTTCATGTAAAAGAAAATCTCAATCACAAGGAAGAACGTTTAGGAGCTGGAGTAGTGCAAGTTCTCTCTTAGATGATTAGCAATCTTAGAAAAACCGCATTCGTCAAAATATTGTTGCTGGTTATCATTTACCGTAACATTGAGATATTTCATCAAATACTGAATCTGGTCATCAGTCAGCAGTGGCTCATATTCTCCCTCTTCTTCATCGAAATCTTCACCCGTGCTTACTATTATTTCAAGTTTCTCGACTTCTGCTCCATTCATCATCTCTCCGAGGACCCTTGTACCTGCTGTTATGTTGTTACCCACTTGCAGCACAATGTTTTCAATCTAGAAAAAAATATTTTTGATGCTTTAAAACGGGGATTCCCACGATATTGAATCTGTCAAAACCAACGACCTACAAAGCCGTTACCGTAACTTTTCCGGCATATACTGACCGCTTTGGTGCCCCTAATTAAAAAAAATGCAGAAGACTTTTTGGCCGACTCCAACCCCATAAGTGGTTTAAGCGATTAGCAAGTCATCGATGCCCCTGCGAGATTCTAGGTTAGAATTCTAACTACACCTGCACATATTTCAATCCACTTTCTTCGGTGCATGTTATGATAATTTGCCTGGATCTACTCTGTAGGTATGTGACTGCTGATGCTGGACCTCTTTGGTAGTGCAGGGAGGTTTCATGCGATCTTATGTTAACTAGAGAACATGTCATGGCTTACATCCACCATCAAGTCTAGCACTCTCATGCTGACATGATCGCATTGTGCAGCAATCAAAAATACCATACGGTTTCCAGTGATAAGATGGTAAAAATTAGACTGATCTATTATTTAACTCTTACACGTGGACATGCAATGCGATCATGCTAGCTTACAAATATGCCAAACTTGATAGCAGAGGAAAACTCAAATCGACTTTCTGGAGACATATTGTTGCATGAAACCGTCCTGCACCAGCGAGTATGTTCAGCGCCCGCAGTCACTTACTCACATCAAGAATCAACGTGAACAAGACTTATTGAAGTGAAGTGATCAAGCGTGCATCAAATGTGCTGAAGAAAATGAGCTCAAAATCATGCAAGTGTAGTCAAGAGCCGAACCTAGATTCTCTCAATGACTTGCCAACAACTCATCAGTTCGGCCACCAGGCATCCATTCTCCATTAAAAACTATAAAATAATCCTCTCACCTTCCTGGGGGCATTTCCATCATTTAAGGTCTGGTTCTTGATCTCAAGTTTCCATATTCCCATGGATGTCGCAACGGAGGTAACCTGATAAAGCGAAAATTTACTTGTTGTGGTGAAAGGGAGGACATGGTAGCATGGGCGTATGAGGACTCTTTGGTTTGGGCGGGGGTGTTTGGTCTTCGAGGGCGTGTTTAACATTGTTTCCCCGCATATAAAATTGGTTGGCACGTATTTTGACTCCAAACCTGAAATTTCCAGCTTGGAGTCGACAATATTTCAGCTGGGTGGAGTCGGTCGGACTCAAGATTAGGAATCAGTAATTTCGACTTAGGTTAGACTGTTTGGAAAATTATTCTATGAACTCTATTCACACATGTACCTCGACATTCTTACAACGAGACAGCACCCAGGAGATCGCATGCATGTGGTCAGCACGAAGAGGACTGTGAATCGGCAGATTGTGGATATTTTCATGTATAACATCAGCAACCTCGTTCCCACATTCGTAAAGAAGCATGCATAGGTTCTCAGTTCTGAAAAGCATATAAATTCAGCCATAGCCAATATATGTTTTCTGAACAATTTTACTGACTGACTCCTTCAAACAATAGTTTTGATATCGGTCAAAACATGAAATTCACAATTTACATATTTTTTAAACAATTGGGTTAATTTTGCGGGAATATCTCAATCACGAATGTAATAAACCTGGCATTTATATTAGGAGTTCATTATTTTCAAATAAATCGAGTCGGAGTCGGCAATTTAAACTCCACATCCCTGACACGAAAAATTTTTTGAACTGACGTAAAAACTGGAATGTTGTCATCTTTACTCTTCATTTCGCGGGATCGTCCATCATCTCTTCTATTCAACTCATCCAGTTCCTCTTCCTGGTGTGCTTGAACTACTTTGACCAACCAGTCTCTCATCGCCCTCTTGTGGTCATTTCTTTTCATAACTGGAAAATAACATACGTTAGAATGTATTCACATCATCTGGCAAGAACCATACAAGTCATATCCAGGACATGTACATATTTCCATAGTTACGTATACATATATACAAGTCCAGCCTCCATAAACAAACAAATGATGAATAATATTGAAAATTGTACATGGTTCTGGGACAGAAGATCGACAGATAATTGTTCGACAGGACATAAGTTGGGGCCAGGGTTAGGACCACCTGTCTGTCAACCTCATAGCTTTGTCGACCATTTGACGATCGACTTTCTGCCTTTGAACCGTCAACGTTTAGTCTGTCGATCTTTAGTCCTGTTGATGTTTTGTTCTGTTGGCCAATTATCCGTCAACCAGCAACCACTGAACTATTTTTTCCGGGTTCTAAATGTGACTCAGCAACTCAGGTAGTAATATTTACTAGTTACGACCTTCACCTGGAACCAAAGTCAATTGTGTCATGTCTTCTGCCGTCTTCTGGTTCATTAGGATGCCAAGAAGGATTCTCAGGACAACTCCCCAGTGTGGATGGTGGAGGTTCTCATCAATGAATCTCTGGAATTCCTCTGCAGGCTTGTTGGTGATTGCAACTGCCGATAACGCCTCCTGAAAAAAATAATAAAGTTGTGTAAAGTTGTGTCATTTGATTTAGGATGTCGGTAATGTTTTCTCCGTAACTCGACCCAATAAAAACAAGTTCTAAATACAAGTCGGAAATTTCCAGTTGGATTTAGTTGGTGCCAATCAATTTAAGATGACAAATTTTTTTCTATTTTTCTGCCTTTCTGCCAAATTTGGTAAAGATTCTTTGAGAAATGGCGACTTGGTTTCAAGACAAACTAACTTTATCATTATATAGATATATAAGCCAGATACTACTTTCCAATGAAACGAGTGATAGTATGACAAAATGTTGTTTCGTGCATTGCATAGATTGTCAAACCTGCACCGACTGATGACAGAAGAAGAGCTTGAAGAATCCTTCCATCAATTGATAATGACCATCTACATTTCCGGGAGTGATGATGACCAAATCCTGGATGGTTTCCACATCCAATTTGAACTGCTTGATGTCCTCTTCGGTAAAAAGTACGCTTTTGTTAGAGGTTCCATGGAGCGCCAGTTGGGCTAAATCCTCCATGATGTTGCGGATCTTTTTCTTTTCCAACCTATGGTTTTCCGATAATATGAAGTAGCATAGAAGTCGAACAAGTATTCCAGATAGGGTTTCAGGTGCATTTGCCAGATCTTTTGCCAGAATTGCGACCGTGAAAATTAGGAACATAGGGATTGTGCAAACGGAATAGAGGCCTGGAGATTTGTGAAGTAAATGATTTGTGATGCCATAGGCCAGACCCTCTGGCGCCAACTTCTGGATCAAAATATTGATGTTTTCATCCGATAAACCGACCAGCGAGACAATCCTGTCCGGCCTTGAATGAGCATCAAAGTATCGGATCGCATGCTCTCTAGAAGTTATCAAAACCTTGCAATTATGCAGCAAATACCCATGGAGTAGATTATGAACCAAAACTGGAGCTTTTTTCTGTGTTTCCAGTGACATTTTGTGGCCTTTTTCCAGTTTCCAAGATACTTGGTCCAAGCCATCTAATATAATTAGGATCTTCTTAGCGTTTGCTTTCACCCACGACTGGCCATGTTTTTTCGCTCCATCACTAATTTCTTGTCCGCCAAGTTGCTCTAAAAAGAGCAATTCAAACAGTGTGTAGTCTTTTTCGTGATCCAAATCCGCAAAACTTACGTAATGGACAAGCTCAATGTTGCTCATGGATCTAACTTTCCCATCTTTCACCATCCGTGCATATCTTTTTGCCAATGTAGTTTTCCCAGCACCGGCGTCAGCTACTAGGGCTGCGTAGTTGCATGGTTTCCCTTTGGAGTCATCATCGTGTAGCTTGTCCAGTGATATCTTGTCCCCCTTTACCTCTCGCTTATTATGACTTGTAAACAATTCATCTGGCTCGTAAAATCCAGGATCTAGCCCCGTTCCGTCCATGAAGTAACTGCTAACTCGCATTTCTGGATGCACTTGTTCTCCCGGCTCTTTTAGATGTTCAAAATTCCCGATAATTTTCTCTTTTGTGTTTTCCAGCATATTGTCATGGCAGACGTCAAGGAATTCTTTAACGAATCCTGAAAACATATTGTTAATACTGTTCAGTAATTTGCATTACCAATTTTAATGTGCATTTTCGAAACTTGAACATTTTTTTTTCGAATCAAATAATGTCTTTCTTCCAACAAATAATGCTGCAAATGCTACCTACATCAGTCACAAAAGGTAGAAATAAACAAAATTTGTTGTCTATTTTCTAATTTTTCTCTTGGTCTTTCTGAAGGAAATACAACAAAGGTCATTTTATAACAAACGACATAATTTTGGCTGAATTCAAAGTTCCAATTTTCCGAAATTATTATTTCAGGCTAAGGGGGCGCGTGGTCACTTATACCTGAATTGCTTTAATGTTACAGCTTCTATCTATCGACCACTAAGGGGTGTTTCACCCTGACGCAGTATGGTGGTCACAAAATGTATGATTGTTACGCAAATGTATTATTGTTCTAAATGATATAACAGGCTGAAGACTGTTATAACACCTAAGAATTTTACAAGAATATGCTGTACGTGTGAATATTTCGAATATGAAATTGAGTACAAATACATCTAAGCATGATTATTTCTTGCGACACCTTAGTGTTCTGCGGAGAACCCGAGTTGGGTTACGCTGATGTTACCTGTCAAATTATTAAAATTTCCAGGGAATTTACATCTCAGGCCACTTCAACACTTAACATACAAGTCGCGGGCCACAAATTACTAAATTTTGTATCTTACTTTTATAGTTTTTTTACATGATTTGTGTCACTTTTTCAACCAATACTGTCACTCGTGAAATCATTAGTTTCATTTGTTCTAAATTTATTCATACATATGTTGGTAGTGGCAGGTCGAAGACAAGTGTATAGTCTATTTTTCATTTACCATATAATGTCAGGTTTTAGATTTTAAGATGTTTTTAGCTTTAGTTAAAATGTTTAAAACATTCGCATTGGATCTTGTTTTTATTCTGCAGTATTATTCAAAAAATATCGAAGTCCCTCAGATTTTATTCTATGAAAAAATACAATAGATCAATATATCCTTATGAGCGCTAACGGGCCATTAAAATCACTTTGCGGGACACAAGAAGCCCGCGGGCCCGTAGTTGGACCACCCTGGTCTATAAATACGAATTAAGTCTAATTCAAATAAATTGACCCAATGTTAGTATTTTCCATACATTATTTTACCTGAAACTTGTTCCTCCTCGCCCCTTCCTGAGCTTGATGCAGTAGGAGTATGCATTGCATTGGCTGATATAAAGTAAAACATTGGTTGCCATGCAAAGTATATATCAAGTTATAAATCTGAGAACATTGTTAGAACATGAAATTGTGAATTACCAACACGGATAGAACCTCCTTCTTGGGTGTAATTGGAGGTAGCATTGTCAAATGATGCAATATTTGCAGCAATATTTTGATGAGTGTAGGTACCTCCTGGCAAAACGGTAACATGGGGGTTCGAACCAATTGCATCTGAAGTGAAGAAAAAGTGTTTTCTATGATACCAACTAGACATAAAGATAATGTTTTCTCACTTCTATCTTATTTAAAGAATAAATAAAAAAAAATGTACTAAGAAAAATATTGGAAGGGATGGTGACCAAAAAAGTGGTCAGTACCATATAATGAAAGGGTAATTTTTAATTTTAGAGAACAATTAATGTGTGGATTGAGAGTTTGAGGGTAATAGTGAATACTAGACTACTCGTGACCCGCTGGGTCATCCAGTTCGGAAATTTTCTTCGGTTTGATCTTTCGTTAAGCCGTGGCACTGTTTTAAGAAACCTGTTTTATTAGGTAAACCGTGGCACTTTTTCAAGAA
>JAUELA010130647.1:0-15304 GCA_031471845.1 Boltenia villosa | reverse complement strand
GCTTGTAAATTTCTGTCATTTTCATGTTGGTGTGTAACATTTACTATAAATCTAGCTGAGCAAAGGTATGTGTGTGTATGTGAGGAAGATACGGGGTGATATTCATGTGTGCCCATGTGTTTGGTGTGGCTCTTTGCGGTTAACACATTAAGAAATGAGGCTCTTGGTCTCTGACTGGTTGGCCACCCCTGTAGTAGACGATTCTAAAAACTTACGAGGTTCGAATTCAAACATTATTCAATATTTTGTATATTTTTGTCATTTTTTAATTGTTGCATCCGTATTTTTCATGAGGGGTATTCACTGGGTAGGAGGTGATGCAAAACAAGTCTCACGGGGCTTGATGTGTAGTTTCTTAACTGCTCGTAAGCCGGCATGGTCGCATCATGCGTCATGTATAAGCCCGATAAGGCTTTCCGGTGAATCTGAGGATAAATATATTTTAAAAATGTGTATATGTAAAGCAGGGTTTGGTATGTAGTCTATCTTATGAATGTATATAAAAAACGAGTCTAATTAAATATACTTTTTGTTTATAGCTGGGAGAGGTCTATATAGTTTGGAATCCCCTGATACACTTGGTTTTAAGGTCATATTTTCCATATTACCTTTAAATTTTTACGCTTATGTCACTCGATCACACCCAGCTCAATTCTTATCTGTGTATATTTAGGCGGCTTTCTTTCAGTCGTTGATAGATTTTTATGTGTACGAGGTAACTGACAGTCAGGGGTCGATACCAGATTCATCTGAGCATTCATAATTTGAGGTTCATATCATCATTTAGTTATATAGACATATCTAATGGATTGGATAAAACAATCCTTTTGATTACTATAGTCGAATATCAAACGAGGTAATTTTAGAGAATAAATATTACGTCTTACGGGTAACCAATGGCAACTAAATAGTAAATAGAAATTCTTCAAAACGATCCTTTGTGGTTGCCTAATGAAGCGTCGTCGCTGTTTGAGAATTATGGAAATTTCGAAGAGATATTCACGATTGATAACATTTCAGTTGGTGTGGCCTAATCGTTAAGAAATGATTAAATAAAGACAAGGGCGTCCTCTGCAGCCTTTCCAGTCCAATGTAACCCATTGACACCGTCATCTAAGTGAGAGTGACATTAGCTGATGTCAGGGAATTTATCGGCAAACCTAATCTACGGAGTTACGGATTTTGATTCATCTTAATACAAATTAGTATTAGTAAATTCAGTATTAGTTAGGGAGGTGGATTAGGGTAGGCTAAGGTAATAGATATTTAGATATTAAATCAGTCTGTCAGTCCGTAACTTACGGAATCCGTAAAAATCATTCCTTAAATTCATTCCTGGAGTTACAAGCATAGGATCAATAGGAACTAAATTGTAACTTCATAGGAAGGATTGGTCCGATGGAGCGCGCAAATAGCCAGATTTGCTCCACGTGTTATTCATAAAAAAATAAGTTGTATGTAAATGATTAGTACTTACTGAAGATAAAGAAAGGCCAGGTGACATGCAGAAATAGATGGAACCAGGATTCGAATCTATATTTTTTACGACCCTGTATCGAGTTGATAAACTCGGATGACTTGTTGGGCGTTATTAAAGAAGCAACGAGAGTAAATATTGGTTTGCTTAGTAGATGTTAAGTTAGCAAACAAAATAAATTTGATCAAACATTCTGAATTAGCAATACACAATGTAACTTCGTGTTGTGTGACGTCACCTAGTTCATGGCCTTTAAAATGTGTTGGTTTTTAGAGAAGACAAAGGGGACATACTGTGGTCTAACGTTACTTTGTGATTGACCGGTGGCCGAACGGGTGAAGCCATCGACTGGTCATCTATGCTCAACTAGAGGTTCTGGGTTCGAATCTCGGCTTCACCTTCACAGATTTATTCAGTACCTTCACGATGCATTGCACGCTTGTTGATCACTTCACTTTACTATATGCCGTGTTCACCCTCGAGCATTGACGTGAGTAAGTGACTGGGGACGCTAAACTCCTCGCCGGTACAGAGCGGTTTCACGTGACATTGGGCACGGCTTTCCTCCGCTATATAAAGTTCAGCATGCTCGCAAGCCGGCGTGGTCGCATCATGCGTCCATGTATAAGCCCAATACGGCTTTCTGGTGAATCCGAGAGTAAATATGATATACATCAATCAAGATATCTTTTTTTTTCTAATGTTTTGGTACCAGGAAGGAATATATTAAGATTACCAGAATACGATTTTTTGATATTTTATTCCTTGAACTTATCTTCATGTCTTGTTTCTGTAAATAAAGCAATAAATGCCGACATTTATGACTCATAAATGTACGGCAACGTGAATATAATATATCTGCTACGGCGTGCGCACTAAAGAAAGTTAGAAAACATGTCCAGAAGGGGGAGCAAGTCATCACTTACCGGATCTAAGGGGACGACAAGCAGTGCTTCCGTTACAAAGTCTGGGTCTCGTCCACCCTCGGTTGCCTCGTCGAAGGGTCCAAGTATTCGAAGCAGTAGCAAAGCAGGGGCGTCAAGACGTGGTCATGTTGGATTTGCGGACTTACACGGTAGCTGGCGCGAGAGCGCTTCAACTACCTCCTCTGTTAGTACTACCGGAAATATTTCTAATCGATCCCTTCGTAACAAGCATTTATCAGATCTAAAGTAAGAATATTTTTTGATAGTTTTGAATTATATTTTATCTTGAAATTGTCTCGTTTTACAAAAACTTAGGTGGATTAACTCTTTCTCATATCACCTCTATTTGAAGTATTTTTGCATGAAAATTTGGTAGAAAACAGCAAAAGTATAGAGTTTAAAATAAAAAATGTATATTAAAATTTATGCAAAGAAAAGTTTTAGATTTGAAAAGATGTGTTTTTCATCGATGAAGATAACTGAGAAAATAGTAATTCTTGTTAATATATTACCATCCGCGAGATGGCACATGTGAGCACTGTTGTTATAGAAACGTCAAATGAAATGGCGTGAAGATAAATGTGCAGATAAAAATTAATTTTAACTAAAAAAATTAGCAAAAAAATATGTCGAAAGCAGGGAAAAAGAAAGATTCAACAAACAGAATTAACTCTGGGTCACTAAGGAATGATTTAACTCAGGCAACGCAACAAGCATTGTAAGTAAAATTTGGCAGTTTTATAATTTTTTCCCCTTTTTTGTTTATATTATTTTTTTATTTATTTTGATAATTGATATAAACATTGGTTAAATGGACTTTTTACGTTAGTGTTACGCTTTCTGTATGGCAAGCTGGTCAAGATGTGGTGTTGCTTGCCTTATGCTGATTAGTTGAGTAAGGTACAGTCTCTCTAATTGCTTAGGCTGGTATGAAAAGAGGCTGCATATCTGTTCGGGCACGGATAGCCAAGAGAGAATTTCTGACTGGCATCTCCCTAAAAAACTGTTCCTTTCCATCGCATTATATTACAGGTGATATTCTAGAGTTGCGGCTCTCATCCTGCTCATAGCAATAAGCACTCAAGCGTGAAATAAATTTCTTTTTAATGAAAAAAAGTCACCAAGTAGATGCTAAAATTTCAAAATATCATTCCATAACCTTAACCCTATTCCCTAACCGAGAAGCATTGATCCGTGATAGGACGTAGGAGTTGCGGGTGCACCGCCTATAGCTATGGGCCGCAATAGTGGAGTTTTACCATTTTACAAAGGTGACCAAACTCTTGGGGTATCTCTTGCCTTTGTCAAGTTCTTTTTACCTGACTATAAATCAAGCAAAATAACGTTAGATCAGGGGTTCTTACTCTTTTTCCTGCCATGACCCACTGTCTGCATAATGACACGGTGACTCTCAAACATATTTTCCAAAAAATCATCATTTTTACACACAATATAACTAATGTTCACTTCACTTTGAATTTTGTACTAACTAAAGTACTGTCAAATAATTTAACGTAGCAATTAGGCTGTCTCATCCAGCCTCCAGGGTAATGTATTTTAGTGGGATTATTCACTCTTTTATTAGTTAAGTAATAAAAACTACTCTAGTGTTTGAGACCCACCAAAATTCTTTCTGTGACCTATAGATTAAGAACCCCTGCATTAGATAGTGTGGTGTTGCATTTCAGTTATCATTAGGGTACAATTTATTTTTAATAATGAGCTCTAATCTACTTCTTTTTCTAACAACAATGCTTTCAAGAGTTAAAAATGATGCAGCAAAAGTTAGTGTTCGCACTTGCTGCCAAGCCCCCCCCCCCCCATAAAAGAGACATCGCCAACTATTTAGATAACCAATCAAGCACAAATATTGTGTTTAAATAATGAGTAAAACAAGTGGACAATTTTAGAGTTTAGCGTCCCATGTGCTCACCCAAACCCCAGAAACCTCAGAAACCCCAGTTTAACTCTAACTCGACATGGTTTCATGAACAATGACAAGGCCATGAACAGTCACTAGATTAGGGTTAAGGTTTGGTATCCATATTTTCTATGACAATAAAATTCAGTGTGGGGGTGTGTAAACAACCCCAACCCCCTCTAAATATGGCCCAGGGGTGCATTTGGCATAATATTCATAGTACTGGTCTAAAAATTATTTTGTTTATGACAAAACAATAAAAATAGATCTTAGATTGCATTCTCTTTCTCGTCTTATTATTTCATGCATCACTGGTTTTCTAAATATCACTTTCAAGAAGAAGTCGTCATAATTTAACCTCATTTGAAACGTTATCTTGTAATATTTTTCTCCCCTTTGTCTTATATTGTCACAACCACCACACCTGGAGTATTCAGTTACATGTACATCAATAACATTTCATAATCGATCTCGTTAGGGTCATCTAGGTTCATTAAACTTATGCACGAGAGATGTGTACGGGCCACACTTTTGTCATGTTGTTTATAGATCGACAATGTTCACTACATTGTATGTTTTGTAGTAAAATAAGTAATTTAAGACTTAGTTTATTTTTAATTTGTTTCAAGCTTCACAGCTAAGGTTCGGTTGTATTGTAGACTACGCTAGAATGATGTTTTTGTACATACAGATTTGCAGAGATAATAATTGTGCAGAATATCTCTGTTAGACTGTATTGAAGGGAAAAAAGGAATTTATACTTGTTTGTTTATTACAATGAGCAGTGAGCACCCTTAATTATGGGCAATGATATCCCCCAATGAAAGGGTAATAGTAAGCTATCCTGTGAAATACGCACCCCCTCATTTTAGGTTTGCTATTTGGAAAAAGTATGAATATATAGGGATGGACATTTTGATTTGAAGCTTTGTAGATTCGAAAATCTGATCCGATGATTCGGCATCATTGAATAAGTTTCTTTTTATCGTTTTCATGTCTTTGATTCTGTGTTTTTCAGTTATATATATAAATGTTTCTCAATTTCTTGTGTTTTATATTTTAATTTACTCTTTTTTGATTTGCTAATTTACTTATATTTTGCCTTTATCGTGGAATCTGCAATTTCATCACATTTCAGAGAGGTTTTTTAATTACTTATTTTTCTCAATTAAGAATAAAGACTATTCTGTCATTATGCAGCTGATAGAGTGTGATCTTAGCATTTACAGTATATTTTATTGAGAGTCCTGAGAATCCTCTAATTTGCAATTTCATCACATTTTAGAGAGGTTTTTTAATTACTTATTTTTCTCAATTAAGAATAAAGACTATTCTGTCATTTTGTGGCTGATACAATGTGATTTTAGCATTTCCAGTACATTTTGTTAAGAGTCCTGATTCGATCGGATTGCATTCGACAAAAAATATGTTACCCTGTTTCGAATTTTTTAAGATAAATGAAATCCTTAGGAATATATATACTGTAAGTCTAACCGAAAAGACTTGAAAACTGAAAAGAAATATTTTGTCAGAGAATTAAATGAACTTTAATCCCATCTTTTGCATTAAGATAGTTATCTAAAGCTTGGTAACTGATAAAATTGTAGGATTTTGAAAATGACAGAAGGTCAAGGAAAGGCTAAGAGGTGAGATGAGTGAGGGTGCCGTTGAGTTGAGTGAAAGATTTGAAGTGTTAAGCGTTGTTTTTGTTTGGAGTATTACTAATTCTCTTGTGTGTGAAATTCTTTAAAATAATAAAAATTGGCAAGAGTGCTTCTGCACCTACAGGTATATTACTGTTTGTAACTTTCGAATTTTCATGAATTGATTAAATAATGTTGAAGGGTTTCGCGGCGATAATAGTTTGGGAACCATTGGATTAAGCCAACAAAATTTCCCAATTTCAACATTTTTTACTGTATTTAATGATAAGTATATAATGTTATTGAAGTATATGGTCACAGCATGGCAGAGTGTTTTGTGCACAACGATAGACAGTGGTGATGCTAGAGAGCCACACATCGACAATAATCACTGTCACCATTACTCACTGTCATCATCTTAATTTCAAGTTTCTGGAGTTTAGTGGCCCATATTCCACTCTTTCTCCCTTCAATTAATGAAGTGTGAAAATGTAGCCAACTAAAATCGAAAGGTTGCCAACAAAAAGAAAGGGGGTGAAAAGTGCGTTTTATATGCCATCAAATATGTAACCTGATGATATTTAACAGAGAGAACCCCTATGCCCAAGAGTCTGCATTTGTACCTGTATAAATTTCAAACCAGTTGCCCCTTTTGTTCCTAATCCTAGACTCTCTCCATGTAGTTAAGATACTTTTCTATAGATTTGTTTTCGGCCCAAACATCCCCATTATGTTCAATACATTACAAATGCTTAACCCTGTACATTCATTACAACAACATAGATGACATAGTATCATAGGTTTTGACAAGATGTCAGAGAAGAGTTAATGAAAATGGATACAATTAACTATATTAACCCTTATCATTTTTTGCAGCATCTTAAATAAACATGCATTTTACATTATACAATAGATAAGCAGTAGCTTAGCAATTAGAGTTCAAAACTTCAGAACATATCATATTTGATTGCATATAGGATAGATAGAATTTCTATTTATCTGTATAGAAAAATATGGCATGACACTAAAATGAACTGAATTTCCCCAAAAAAAATCCTTCAAGTTTTATGTTCTAGTTTTCAAATGTTTGAAAAAAATTAAAAGTTTTCTTGAAATTGTGACAACAGTAAACATAAAATGAGGACTGGGATAATATTTATTTTTTATGCTGAATTTTGTGACTGTTTAGCGCTGCAATATAAATATTTCGCTGCAATTATAAATATTTCTGTTCGGTTTTGTGTCATGCCATATTTTTCTATACTGACCTCTATTATCAAACTGAACTTATATTGATATAAAAAAAAATCGATCTATACATCTAAATCAGTAGTTCTCAAGCTGGGGGTCGCGACCTCCTGGGAGGTCAGAGAGGGTTTCGTAGGGGTCGCGAGATCCTACCGAATTTGAAAATCTAAAGAGATCTGATGTGTTTACCTTAGGTATTGTGTTTTGCTGTGTTTTGTTAATGTTTTTGTCTTAATTTAAATCCCCTTTTACCCCGATGAAGGATAGGGGGTCGTTGTTATTTTCAGGGGGAACAAAAGGGGGGCCAGTCCATTGAGAACTACTAATCTAGATGAAAACCACTCGTAGCTTACTCTGAGTTAAATTAGAAATGCCAGAAATTGTAACATAATGTATATAGATTATAGGAACCCACAAGTGACCAAAGGGTTAAATGTCAACAAATAGTAATCAAACCTTCATGTTTACGTTGAGCAGTTTTCCGTTGATATTTCTTCTACTGTTTTAATCAGAAGTATCTTTTCTGATGAGACTGCTACTCCGAGAACTTCAGTTTAGAATTATTACATATTTTTTCATCTGGAGAAGAAATTTGTAGTCTGCAGGGTTGAATAACTTAACAAATCGAGAGAGAGAGAGAGAGAGAGATGTTGAATTTTCTGTTGTTAACTAAATAAGCAAAATAGGAATATGTATCTGCAATTGTAAGTAAGAAATATTAAAGGGTAAAGTATTCACCACGATATATTCTACAGTAAGATATGTAGAGAAGTTGAACTACCCTGATTTAACTGATAGACTGTTATAAATATAGCAAGTTCGTGTCCATTGACACGTTTAGTTGATGCTTCTAAGTACAGGAACTTATAAATGTCAGCATCATCCAGCTCCCAACTATCTCCTCCTCCCACATCAACTGGACGTAGAAGTTCAAAGTCAAATCTAAAGCTACGGTTTCAAAATGTGTAAGTGAACTGAAATGTCGTTTCAAAGCAGAATTATACTGTAAGGTTTTCGACTCGTTTCTTATCTTCTGAATTTTTGCTGTAAATTTTAACCTATGTGTGTTCTTTGTTTGCATCTTAGAGTTGATGATGTGGAGTGTTATAGAAAAGCACATTGTTTCTCTGCCTTTTTGTCCCATATTGTTATTGTTACATACAGTTAAACAGACGCCGGTCGTGTATAGACCCCCTGTTGTTGTTCACTTAATAGCATATAATGTAATATTGTTGTTGTTTTTGTTTTAAAGGGTTCGACATCTAAGGTCATTCAGGCTATGCAGTGTGTGAAAATTTGTCAGAGCAGTGTGAATATGTACCTTGCTTAAGGTTACCGCGCTGAACTAAGAGAAATTAATCACTTGATAGCGCCGTTCATGTATGTGTGTGTAGAGGAAATCTTGACTCGCAAGAAGATTTCCAAAAAATTGGAGAAGTTGAGTAGTGCTTCTCGAATAACTTTTTGTTTGTCTCACTTATGTTATGGGTAGCAGTACGGCTGTTAAATGATCAAAGGTTGATCTCAGCTGTTGAACTCGTTAGTAACGGTTCATGAATATTTTAACCGCTGCTACATTTCAAACACTAACGTGCATCTGTAATGATTAATTGTGACAGTAATGTACTGCTGATGTGTGTCCCGAATCAACGATAAAAATATTGGTATGACAAACTTGGTTTCAAAATGTGTAAGTCAACTAAAATGCTGTTTTCAAGCAGAATTATATTCTGAAGTTTTCGACTCATTTCTAATTTTCTGAAATTTTGGTGTGAATTTTAACCTATGTGTGTTGTTTGTTTGCATCTTAGAGTTGATGATGTGGAGTTTTATTGAAAAGCACAGTTTCTTTGCATTTTTGTCTCACTTGTTGTTGTTTAAGGAGTGTCAAAGCCATCGACATCTAAGGTCATTTAGGCTATGCAGTGTGTGAAAGTTTGTCAGAGCAGTGTGAATATGTACCTTGCTCAAGGTTACCGCGTTAAACTAAGAGAAATTAATGACTTGATAGCGCCGTGCATGTTCATGTGAGAGGAAATCTTGACTCGCAAGAAGATTTCCCAAAATTGAGAAGTCAACAAGAATGCCATTATTATGCTTCATCTAAAAAAGCTAGATGTTATGATCTAGTGAAAGCTAGAGCTTTTAGCTGTATGCAAACAAGACTATGCATTATACTATTTTCAAATTTTATAATTTTCATTTGAGCAACCTTGTGATTCATGATTCAAAACTAACCAGAAGGAAGCAAAGAGAATGGATTAAACAGTTGCATGATTATCCCATTATTTAGCTCATTCACCAAACCCCAAACTCAGGGCACAATAGGGGAATTTTGGGAGGCCTGTCATTTTAACAGGCTTGGCCAGTCGAAGCCTGTCAAAACTGTTGTTTGGCCTGTCATATTATTTGCCTTAAAAACACTGCATAAATTAGCTTACTTAGCTTATCACAAAAGACCTTCATCGTTCGAAAAAGGAACTTTTACGTTCTTTGTATGAAAACAAACTTTTACAATTTAGTTATTTTCTGTCCTGTTTTATTTCGCATTGAAAACACAAATATTCCTGCCATTTTAATAGCCAGTCATTTGTACTGGCGTCAATTTTTGACGACTGTCAAAGCCTTCAAATTGGCAGTCATTTGATCGATGACTGGCTGTTATTTTGTGCCCTGCAAACTAGCACATTTCTTGCATTAAAACCTGTATCTCTAGTTTGATCTTCTTGGCCTATTGCTTTCAAGTCAACTCCAACTTACTTATGAATAATAATAGCCATTGTCAAGGGAATCGATCGGAAATTATTTCAAATCTACATGTATTGTATCATGGCGCAACAATTTCAACATTGTCAATTACAATGGGAATCATAAATTATATTGTCAAAGTATCTATTATTCTTGTGTTATTTTTGGATAATCTCCAAAAGATTTTATAACGCCATAAATGTGATATTAATTTAACTTTGAGAACTTCAAGGTCAAATCTAGATGGTTCTTGAAGTGTTGACACTAGGAAGGAAAGTTGGTGGGAAAAGTCTATCTGATTTTTCAAGTGTTTGGCCAAATATTTGTTAATAAATAGCAAGAGAGATTGGAAGTAATGTTAGTTAATTAAAAATTCAGTATAGATTAAGAGGTGAAGACTTTACCAGTGTGAAAGAGATTTATTAGCTCAAGGTTTCAATATAGCTAAGTATCTGTTAAATACACTACTGGATAGGTGCAATTAATAAATAGGAAGAGAGACAGTAAGTAATGTTAGTTAATTAAAACTTCAGTACAGATTTGGTAGCACAAGGTTTGAATGAACCTTTGAGCCTTGACGTGAGTAAGTGACTGGGGAAGCTGAACTCCTCGTTGGTGCAGAGCGGTTTCACGTGATCTTTGTCACAGTTTTCCTCTACTATCTAAGTTCAGCATGCCTGCAAGCCGGCATGGTCGCATCATGCATCCATGTATAAGCCCGCTACAGCTTTCCGGTGAATCCGTGGGTATATATGATACATGAATCAATGCAGCCATGTATCTGTTAAATGGTATTTACCTACTAATTTTCCGTTCCGTTTATAATTCGACTTACTTGCTAAATGGAAAATTGCCATTCTAAAGTTATTTAGATCAGTTTCTAAACAAAATTTGAAGTTCAGATAAGACGGGAATTAAGTGAAGAATTCGACAGTATCATAAATGGAATTAGCTTTATCAGTGTGTATAGCTACAAACCTAGATGGAGATTGCCTATAAGAAATGGGAGTTTGCTGGGTCAAAAAGGAGCCTGACTCAGTATAGAATATGAATTGGAAATTGGGGTCCCTTCACTGGCGACATAACCCCAGGTTAATCATAAATATTGAAGTTTTGTGAGGGCTACATCCCAAGAGGGAGATGGCGTATAACAAAATTGGACTTGATGTATTCAAACTCAAAAGGACCCTGACTTACTATAGAATTGCAAATTAGGGTCACATCACAGGCAACATACCCCCAGGATAATCATAAATATTTAAGTTTCAGGCTGTGCGTCATTTAATTATTTTTTGAATATAAATATAAAGAGTGAGCTTATTCAGATTAGACCATTATCTAAAGCAGTCTTTTCAGTCATAAGATGCCAAGTCTACTCGATGCTAGATTTTAAATATTCACATATTCTAACAAATCATGGACATTGATAAATCTCAACATATTACTCTGTATCTAACTGAACCTGAATTGGACATAAGATCAAGGTAAATACGTTAATTCTGATTTTACATTGCAGCAGGGGTTAGCAAACTATTTTCTCCACTGGCCGCATGGAGATCTGAAAATCTCTCGCAGGCCACATTCAACAAAAACTATATGCACTAAAACTTTTTCCACACAAAAATGCAATTATTATTCATGCAAATGTGTTTACGTTTGCAACATGGCTGCGAAATCTCCTTGTATCCTTGTAGTCTCATTAAACAGATTTTTCTGCATGGAAATGTCTGGACCACACAAATTGATGTCGTCTTGCGAGTAAGTTTGCAGGCCGCACAAGTAGACTTCGCCGGCCGCATGTGGTCCGCGGGCCGTAGTTTGACCAACCCTGCATTACAGCTACATCCATCATGTGTACCAACATTTATATAGCATTAAACACTTTTCCCAATTAAAATAACAATTGCTGTATCCACTGGTTGTTTTAAGCAGGGAGTAGGGACAAGCTCTTCGAAAGTACATCAAATTAAAGGTAAAAAATTCCAAAATGTGATAAAAACTGACTGATATTAAGTGTAGAACTAGAAACCACATAATCCAGGGCATGAAAAGTATAAAAAGAAAACATGTTCTTCAATGACAAATCATTGAATGTGCCAATTCCTAATCCAAATTACATCTGGCATGTAATAAACTAATCAATTGGCTTTAGTTTTATGCCATATTTGTATACTGTAGTAATAAAATACTTTATAATACAGGAACTTTACCCTAACTGGCTTTGTTAAGACTGCAAATGCTACCACTGAACAAGTTATATATATGTATATGGGTATGTAATGGAAAAAACACATCAAGCAAAATAAATAAAATTTAAAAATAAATTTACCATACTGATGTTCATGTGGAGAGTTACTCCATCATCTGGCCATAACTGTATGGTCATAAGTATGTATGGTTGCCACTGCATTGCATCTTGCAATGTTATAAACCAATCTGTTGGTTTTACTTCCAGTGTTAATCCATATTTTTCTATACTGACTGCTGTTTTCAAAAGTTTATATTTCAAAATGACGAAAATAAAAATTCTATCAATCTCCATCTAGCTATATAGATATATATACTCAGTAACATTAACTGACAATTCCTAACTGTCTGATTTAACTATAAAAAATGAGCCGACCCCTTCCATTCATCCTTGTTACCTTGTACTAAGTCAACTTTGCGTTATCTATCATCTTCCACAGCTAGGCTACAGTGTTCCCTACCTTAAATTTTCTACAAGCTCAATAGAATTAAAATTTTTCATCAGAATAAATCTGAATTTTAAAAACAGGACTCATTAGGCTATAGAAAACTATGGCACTTCTTGAAGACATAGGGTAGGGGTGTCTTATATATGTACAGCAAACCGTTAATCCTTCCTCTTTGCTTCCTTCTAGTTGTGGATCCGTATTTAGCGTGAGCGACAAGGATGCTCAAACAAGAATCATAAAATTGGGAATAACAATCATTCAGTTGAAACTATATGCAATGGCTCAAGAAGAACATATGTCTTCTATTGGTAGAGAGAGCTTTTTTAATGATTAAAGGCATACATTTAATTGGAACCTCACTTATTGAATGCATTTTAACTAACTCATACAGATCATACAATATAACTAATGCTAGTTCAGGTTGTAATTGGCTATGATGTCATCCTTCATCCGTTCAGTCACAGTCTGTTTAATGAAAATTTGTTCATATTTGAGCAATATAAGCAATATAATCTTTGTTTACTTTCAAAGGAGAAAGAATAACTCACTCTCTCTCGCTTGTGCTGAAGTTAATTTATCAATATAGCAAAACCAATTTCAAAATCTCATTGAATATAGTACCATCCTCCTGAATTTGCGGTGTAATAAATTTAATGCCAAGAGTTGTAATTTCGTGCGACAAACCGTTTATCCTTTCTCTATCCTCTCTTTTGGTTGTGGATCCATATGTGTTGTATACCTATCGTTCTTGTTATAACGTAATTTATTATGCTTCATCTGGAGAAGCTAGATGTAAAAATCTAGCAAAAGCTTAAGAAATAAAACTTTTAATTGTACGAACAAGACTATGTCTGATATAATAAATTTAACCTGTACTTCATAATTTTTTTATATATTATGTTTTCTAATTGAAGAAAATTTAAATCTCTCTCTCTCTCTCTTCGACTTTTAAATCTCCCAGAATTATATTAATAATATATATGAACCGTAAAAACTGTTTGAACATCTCAGTGATTATAATAACACAATTCTTTTCAATTTGCGGTCAGACAATTTAATTTTCCTCGACTGTAACTCCTGTTTGTTTAAGTGAACACTTCTATTTGTCGTTAAATATTGACCAAGATGAATTATAACAACTTTTCAGAAGCTAATGGGCCCAACGAGAGATAATTACCATGGCAACGGCATAAAATTCGCTCCCTTTTGTCCGCTTTGAAGAAAAGAATGAAAGTCAAATAAAAAGTTTTTGTTTTCAGAGACAAATTTCTGTGTTAACTTGAGACAACGACAGTAGCTTTGTACAAGAAGACAATGCTGCTGAATTTGATTTAAATTTAATATTAATATTCCTACCTATGATCATGCAAAAGCTACCACAAATTAAAGAGGATTGTGTTATTATAATCATTGAGATGTTCAAACAATTTTTATGGTTCTTATTTATTATTAATATGACTCTGGGATATTTAGAAGTAGAAGAAAGAGGGAGAGGGATTTCATTTTCTTTAATAAGAACAAATATGATACAAAAAATTTTGAAGTTCAGGTTAATTTTAATATCTCAGACGTGGTCTCGTTCGTACACAATTAAAAGTTTTATTTTGTAAGCTTATCGCTATCTGAAGAAAAGAATGAAAGTCAAATAAAAAGTTTTTGTTTTCAGAGACAAATTTCTGTGTTAACTTGAGACAACGACGGTAGCTTTGTACAAGAATGTTTGTTGAAATTGATTTGAATTTAATATTATTATTCCGACCTATGATACTCAATAGTTAAGGAGTAAAATGCAGGGACAGAGATAAACAAGTGCAGTTGCCAGAGCTGCATAATAATTCCTTCTCCCAGAGCTGTCAATAGCTTTCTACCTTTTGACTCTTCCTTATAATTATATGGTTGGAGTAATATAAATTGGGTTCACAACTTTTTCAATCGAAGATGTAAAGAAAGGACATGGTGTTGCATCTTACTTGTCTTCTAGAATGTAGACTATTCAGTATTCAGTTCCACTTTTTTCAATGTGATTCTATTGTTCTGCCAAATACTTGGAGCTTGAGGTATTTAATCAATCAATCACTGTTATTTTAATCGTCCACAAAACAATACAGTATAAATGTCAAAACAAAAGTAAATAGAAATGATGTATTGAGAAGGGAATTAACATCATCAAGTCAGCTGTCACCCATGTTAAGTGGTTTACTTATTTTTAAATCAGTGAGATTTGTCGAGATATTTAGATTCCAAATAGCAGACAGAGAATAGTACTTGGTATAGGGGTTAGGATTAGTATTAGAGATAGGTTGGTGGACAGACAGAAAGAACATGGTTTACATCTCACTTGTCTTGAATATAGACTATTCAGTATTTAGTTCCACATTTTTTCAATGCAAGTTCTATTGTTCTGCCAAATACTAAGAGCGTTTAGATTTTAAATAGCAGACAGTAGTACTTGAGATTAGGGGTAAGGATTAGCCAAGAGTTGTGTAATGTCGTGCAGCAAACTATTTATCCTTCCTCCATGCTTCCTTCTAGTTGTTATAAGATGCAGAGAAAAATATTGAATGCAAATCATGAATATCAACCGTAATAATCGTTCTGGTGAGAAATTTAATTCATCATTTTTGGTTGTGTCAATATCACACATT
>JAUELA010130536.1:0-15307 GCA_031471845.1 Boltenia villosa | reverse complement strand
CATATCGTGATCTTTGATATTAACGAGCCATGAATTGCGATCTTTACACGCTTGCTCAGCAGCAGGATATGTTGCATCAATATCAAATCGATCCAATCTGTAGGGGTCGATAAACTCCGACTGAACGGGACCTGGAGTACAAGTGTTTTAGGGAATCAAAGAAAGAGATTGTTTAATAATAATTCTTATATATTACGAATATATGGTAAACACCATATTTTATATAGTACGAGTCGGATTTAATAAATTCGTATTCGTATATTGGTTAAGCGATGTTTCAATCCCTGTGAATGCTTCAATCAATATCGTACAATATTTATGACTCATTCATCAGTGTTACTGGGCCTACTTTATTAGAGTTGATAAAATATGGTATGCAGTAAAAAGAGAAAATCTGCATGCTTCAACGAATCCAACTCATCATTTGATTGCTATCAATTTGTGATTTTTCTATCTTAGTTCACAATTCGACTTAGTTATTCTACCTGATTGACAAATATAGTAATATGTCCATTGATTGTCGCACACCACATCAACCCAATCATCGGTGTCCGTAGCGAACACAGTGCAACTTTCCAAGGCATTCGCTCCCTCACTCGGTTGCCTGTGTAATAAAAAAATTTCAGAAATATATTTCCAAGTATTGGTTTTCCAAGGATTGTTATTGAATTCTTCTGCAATTGTGCATGATTTACTATAAATGATTTATGAGCTTTTAAACTAGAGTATATTTGTTAGTTTGTGTTTAGTTTGTGCTTGGTTATATTAACAAGAATAGCCACAGAGAATATTCAAGCTTATATCAATTTGAAGTATACTAATGAGAATATGTGAGGTCCTAATCATTTGAAGTATAAATATTATTTCACCTTCTCGTAACTATAATGTGACGTATTTTCACAATAGTCTGACAACTTTGCTAAAATATCTTCTGCAGAAGTTGTTGCATTTTATCTTATTTTTGAAGAAAAGTTATAGGAACTTACTCCTTCCTCAATCCCCCCAAAAAGTAGTTAAAATAGATATTATAATATCATTTAGGTTTAATTAAATACCAGTTTGAATATCCAAGCGGAGTTCCATCATTCTACTGGCAATCAGTTGTGCTTGTTGTACTCGCACAAGTTAATCCGATCAAGTAATATGATCCAGAGGTGGCGTCACTGTAATAAACAAATTAAATACTAACCGCCAAATAGCAGTTGAGATTAACCTATGGCGACATAAAATCTACGTATTTGAAAACATTACATTACATTTATTATGAAAGATAAGTTTGTAACAACACTTACATGAATGATGCTGATCATTATTTTGCTTTTTTAGCTGGTTGAGGAAATGTCATTGAGATAGATACCTCAACAATCTGGTAACGGCATCATTCATTCCTTGATCTTTGATATTAACGAGCCATGAATTGCGATCTTCACATGCTTGTTTGGCAGTAGGATATGTTTTCAAACTATCGAATCGATCTAATATGTAGGTTCCAAACAACTCCGACCGAACAGGACCTTTAGAAATATAAAATATTTTAAGTCACCCCTCGGGTCACGGTTTGTCTAATCCATTGTCCATCCCTCTGTGCAATGGGTTTACTTTATTTTTTTTGTGTTGATGTATGTGTGTATGTGTGTGAGACGGTAGCCATTACGACACGATAAGGCATAATGGTCATATGGTTCATTCGGCCAAACGGGGAGCGAGTAAACTACCGCCCTGCTGGACGAATGATGTGTCGATTCAGTGGTTTTCACCGTCACAACTAATATGCCTCCCTAGCGATACCATAAGGATTTTTTTGCATGATCAGCGTACAGCGTTTCCTTGAAGTCCTACAGTAAAGATGAAATATTTGATCGGCGGAGTCACGAACATATGTTGACATATTCCATAACATTATCTCCATACCTCCCATCTCTTTTCAATCTGGAATTCCTCATGACATTCTACTAACTTAATGGTGCTTTCTCTTTCCCTTTCAGACCAGCAAGAGTTCAATAAACTTTGTTGAGCAGCCTTCAACAAAGTATGTTATTGCAAACGCTTTCATATAAGCCTCTACTTGTACTGAAAATTCATTCCCCCGGACTAAAATCCATACCCTATTCCTCAGCTGGTCAAAATTTCCTTTCTCAAATTTGTAATTTCTTCCCAGAGTTTCAATTAAATCGAACCTTGAGAATAAGATCAACTGATATTGAGCTAAATCATGTTACGACTTCATTTACCTGTGGCATTAGTTGTCGTGAAACAGACAAGCAAGAAGCAGGCACTCAAAGTAGTGAAAAATGAAGCTTCCATTCTTCTTTTCTTATTTGATAATTCACAAAATACACCTTATCTTGACTAGGTCATGCAGTACAAGGTATACGTGGAATGATGTTTCAAAGTGACAATAAGCAATCTCTTATGATTTATAATCTGCAAAATATACTGGTTTAGTAATAAATTCTCTTCAAAATGTACACATCAGCAATTGAAATAGCACCTATATACAGGGTCATACATTCTATTTTATTAGAATCCAGCTAAATCATGACATATAGTACAGTATATATTATTCATATATCACTTCGTAAAAATCTTGGCACTCAACTGTCAATTAGTTATTATTCATTCGCCTAACTGAACTGTGCCTCCTATATTACAGTGTTATTATTGAGACAGTGATAATGTACGTGTTCGCAATATGAATTTATCTTTTATAAATATTTGTTCAGCTTATCGAAGAAGTACAGAGCTACTTTGTACATTGTACAGAGTTGAAACCCAATGCACTGCAAAATAACTTGCTTGTCCGGTCATATATAGGTTGTAGGCATCGCATAGAGTTGAGCAGCGCTTAATCAAAATAGAAAATACACGAAGACAGTCAGAGAGTATACTGTGACGTAACATATGTATGGTCTCACTTGTTTGTATTATTCCAGCTCGTCACCTTGCAGAAAAGCAACTAAATCTCAAAAGTACATCATCTCAAAATCTGGATTAGAGGATTGACGTTTGAATTTTTCTTTGGGCCAAATATCTTCCACATCTATTCTCGCACAAATTTTCAAATTGGATGATTCGAAATATGAAATAAAATGGATGTAGTTCTCATTTAGTAAATATTCACAAAGAATAATAGCCAAATACAAGTAGGTCCCAAACATATTTACAAATGAAAATTTGAATTATGATCAGACACGCATTTAATTTCCGTGCATTCACAAGCCTGCTCCTAAAAGCCCATCTGGTAGGGATCCTGTGATCCTAATAATGGTGAAAGCCAGGAACGCTCAACAATTGGTGCGAAATGTGTTTTAGGAGATAACAATGGTTTTAATAACATCAAAGGATGCCGTGAACTCTCTTTTCGTTACGATTGAGTATTTTTTTTATTTTTATTTTACTGATCGATAGATGTCGCACACGAGAAAGGTACCTTTACTTTCTTTCTCTCCTTTTTCACGATTCGAGAGACTCTCGGCAGAAATTGGAAACAAAGTGACCTGAAGTTTTCAATTTTCGTGAAAACATTTTGAATGGCGAATTTCATAACTAAGATAAAATATATAAATTGTTTATTTTTGATGGAGCATCAAACATTTATCACAGGTCTTTACTTACATATTTTTTACTTAATGAATTCGATGTTTTATGTTATGTAATAATTTAAATTTATTAATTAATTGATATCAACTAGTAATAATTCATTTCATGTTTCAATACACATTACTACCGATATCATATCAAATAAGATTGCTATAATAACATTTCTAATGAAACGACAGAAAATAAACGACTGTATATGTATTTATAAATGTTCTTATTGATTCTTAAACCCATGAGATTGAAGCATTGAGTTCATGATCTTGTCTGTAATTACGTCCGTTTACAGCGCAACGTTGCATTGCAAGATGAAAAAATGGGAAAATTAAATAATGTCGACAGCAGCAGGTAACATCGAGGACATTTGCTGGTCTAGTTTCCTCGCCTATTTAAAATTGTTGCAGTCTGGTGCCTGGCTTAGCTTACATTTAATACCGGAACACCGGAAACATTAACAGGTAGTTCCAGGTTTTCCCGACAATTCATTTGCATGTTTTATACAATGTGAAGATTTCTCTCAGCATATTCTGGTGGATTGTCTCTCTTTATCAATATGAACTAATTATAATTTTAATACATATTGAGTATATGAAAATCTCCTCGTGATATTTATAGTACCTTCGACATAAGGTTATACATATTTATCACTCCACATCTGATTACCATATGGAAATGTGGGACAAACGTCATCACAATTCTGGTTAACATATGGAAACTCGTATTATTTCAAATGATGGGCCATGAATTGCTATTCCCTAACATTTGAATATAAAAATTGATTGACTTAATTTCTTTCTGATAATGGAACATACACAACCGTTTAACTTGATTGTTAAGACTGTCAAAAATGAAATTTAATTAAAATTCTCAATTCCTTTGTCTTTGCCCATTATCAACCTTGTCGCATGTTAAGTGGCAATTCAATGGCCAGACTGAACTGTACCTCCTATTGACACATCTGATACTTTAAGAAAATTACAACGATGAAAGTGATGTTTGTTGTACGTGCTCACAATAGTATTTTATCATTTGCAAATATGTGTTCTTATTATGTGCAGATATACCTTGTACATTGCACAGAGATAAAATTCCGAACAATGAGGCGAAATGTCTCGCATTAATCTAAAGATGACAGATATCGCAAATAGATTAGTGATGGTTAAGAATTAATACAATTTTTTTATTCTTTATTGTCATATATCAAATGAACACATGAAAAGCACATTTACAGTTATTGCTGTTACTGTTAATTGATAAACGGATCAGATCATATTTACCGTTCATGTTTCGTGTATTTTCTATTTTGATTAATCATTGTTCAACTCTATGCGATGCCTACAACCTATATATGACCGAAAAACAAGTCATTTTGCAGTGAATTGAGTTTCAGCTCTGTACAAGGTACAAAGTAGCTCTGTACTTCTTCGATAAGCAGAACAAATATTTACAAAAGATAAAATCATATTGCGAACACGTACATTATCACTCTCTCAATAATAACACTGTAATATAAGAGGCACAGTTCAGTCAGGCGAATGTATAATAACTAATAGACAGTTGAGTGCCAGACTTTACGAAGTGATATATGAATAATATATACTGTACTATATGTCATGATTTAGCTGGATGCTAATAAAATAGAATGTATGACTCTGTGCAGTGTATATATTCACAATTTCTATTGCTGATTTGTATGTTCACTTTGAAAATTATTTTATCCTAAACCAGTATATTTTGCAGATTATAAATCATAAGAGATTGCTTATTGTCACTTTGAAACATCATTCAACGTATACCTTGTACTGCATGACCTAGTCAAGACCAGGTGTATTTGGTGAATTACCAAATGAGAAAAGAAGAATGGAAACTTCTTTTTTCATTATTCTGAGTGCCTGCTTCTTGCTTGTCTGTTTCACGACAACCAATGCCACAGGTAAAGATTTAGTTCAATATAAGTTGATCTGATTCCCAAGGTTCGATTTAATTGGCTCTCTGGGAAGGAATTACAAATTTGAGAGAATGAATTTGATCAGCTGAGGAATAGGGGAAGGATTTTAGTCTGAGGAGATGAATTTTCAATGCTAGTAGGCTTATATGAAAACGTTTGCAATAACATAATTTGTTGAAAGTTGCTCAGTTTATTGAACTGTTGCTGAAGGCCTGAAAGGGAAAAAGAGAGCAGTCCAGGGGAATTTCAGATTGAAAAGATGGAAGGTATGGGGATAATGTTATGAAATATGACAAACTTGTTCGTGCCTCCGCCGAGCAATTATTTCATATTTACTGGCAGACTTCAAGGAAACGATGTACGCTGATCATGCAAAAAAATCCGCATGGTATCGCAAGGGAGGAATATTGGTTGAGACGGTGGGAACCACTGAATCGAGCACATCATTCTTCCAGCTGGGCGGTAGTTTACTCGCTCCCCGTATGGCCGAATGAACCATTAAGTCTTATCGTGTCGCTATCTCTACCGTCACACACACACGCACACACATACACATACATCCACACACAAAGCGACACGGTTATTGTAAATATTTCGCCATTTTCATCACTTTTGCTGTATATTTTCTTTTTTTTGTCCTTTTATTGGGCCATATAGGACTGTTCACTCCTCGTCCCTAGGCTACTAGGTTTAGTACTGGTGTGGTTTACTAATCTGGAAATGTTTCTCCTGACTACTAACTTTCGCCCGGAAACTGAACGAATACTATATGGGACTATCTTGCGCCGTTTTTGCTGTATTCAAAAACAGAGAAACAAACAAGCAATTTCTGAGTTCAAGTGTTACATAGATATATTTACTAAGATATCACAGAGAAGAACCAGCCAAAACTTATTCAGGCCATTTAGTACCTCGCACTATATCTTCGTCCACTAAAAAATAGAATATAATTTCCGAATTTAATTTACTTAAAATATTTCATTTTTCTACAGGTCCTGTTCGGTCCGAGTTCTTTGGAACCTACAGATTGGATCGATTCGATAGTTTTGAAACATATCCTACTGCAAAACAAGCATGTGAAGATCGCAATTCATGGCTCGTTAATATCAAAGATCAAGGAATGAATGATGCCGTTACCAGATTGTTGAGGTATCTATCTCAATGACATCTCCTTACCAGTTAAAAAGGCAAAATAATGATCAGCATCATTCATGTCAGTGTTGTTACTAACTTATCTTTCATCATAAATGTAATGTATTGTTTTCAAATACGTAGATTTTATGTCGCCATAGGTCAATCTCAACTGCTATTTGGCGGTTAGTATTTAATTTGTTTATTACAGTGACGCTACCTCTGGATCATATTACTTGATCGGATTAACTTGTGCGAGTACAACAAGCACAACCGATTGCCAGTGGAATGATGGAACTCCGCTTGGATTTTCAAACTGGTATTTAATCAAACCTAAATGATATTATACTTTTTTGGGAAGTGAGGAAGGAGTAAGTTCCTATCAATTTTCTTGAAAAAAAAGATAAAATGCAACAACTTCTGCAGAGTATATTTTATCAAAGTTATCTATCAGACTATTGTGAAAATACGTCACATTATAGTTAAGAGAAGGTGAAATAATATTTATACTTCGAATGATTAGGACCTCACATATTCTCTATTTGGTTCATGTAAACTGTTCTTATTCATACCACCAGCACAAACTAAACATGATACAAAAATACTCTAAAAGGTTATAAATTGTTTGTATTAGGTAATGTAGATTTCCAAAACAATAAAGCAACAATCCCGTTCAACAAATCGGGATCTTGTGAAGGATAATTCTTTTACATTACTTCGAAATATTATTTGAATATGTTTATTACACAGGCGATCGGAAGAAGGAGCAGAAAGCAATCAAGACTGCACCGCTTTCGCTACGAAGACTGATAACTGGGTTGATGTAGAGTGCGATGAAAATTGGACATCTTATTATATTTGTCAATCAGGTAGGATATGTATATCAAATTATGGACTTGGTTGGCAAATTAATAAAATTAAAGGTCTTCAAAAGGATCGGTTGGGTTCGTTTGTTGAATTCTTTAAATCGAACAGATTTTCTCATCTTGTTGCATATTACTTTCAACACCTTTTAAAATATCGACTCTCATTCATTAAACCCCATAACAATGATAAAGCAGCCATAACTTTTGTACAATATTGATTTTTCCATGCAAGGCACCGATAAGGAAAAATTTTACTCAATGATATTTTCAGATCCAGGAAATGCAGAATGCAGACGATTTGATTTATTGATTGGCAAACCCACAGTGAGATTAAATTATGTTTTACGAAAATAGTTCAGTGAAAAATCACCTAACCTGACTCGTGCAACATGGAAAGCGTTACCTAAACTTCCCCTACAGCATATCTTCGTAATATATCAGGATATTAACCAATTTCTTTCTTTGCTAAACTAAAACATATTTATTTTCTCCAGGTCCTGTTCGGTCGGAGTTTATTGAAAACTACAGATTAGATCGATTCGATATTCATGCAACATATACTTCTGCGAAGCAAGCCTGTGAAGATCGCAATTCTCAGCTCGTTAATATCGAAGATCAAGACATGAATGATGCCGTTACCAAATTGTCGAGGTATCATCTCATGGGCGTTCAAAGTACAATAAAGCTTTCCATAAATTGAATTGTAAAAGGTTGTCTTCAAATGTATTGATTCCACACAACCATATCACAACACTATACAGATAGCATTTTTTTACATTTATTTACAGTGACGCTCCCCCTGGATCCTATTACTTCATCGGATTAACGTGCACTACGGGTACAACGGATCCAACTGACTGTCAGTGGAATGATGGAACTACGCTTGCATATTCAAACTGGTATTAATTTAAACCAAAAAAGATATGATTGATTTCCTATATTTTTACTCATATTTTTGCGATTTAGGAACAAAAAATTAAGTGAATATAATTTTTTTCACCAAAAAGACAAAATCAAAAAAAAAATGAATTGAAATTAGAAAGTTTGCTGAAGATATTTAAGCAAAGTCATCATTATAAGAATACGCCACATGTTTGGAAGTTTAACTAATATTTATACTTCAAATTAATAGAAGCTTGAATATTCTCTGTGGCTATTCTTGTTAATATAACCAAGCACAAACTAAACACAAATTTAAAAATATACTCTAGTCTAAAAGCTCATGAATCATTTGTATTAAATCAATAACAAACCCATCCTACCAATAAAACGATTGTAAAAGATAATTCTTATACATTACTCTGAAATATACTCCTGAAATATATTTATTACACAGGCGCCCGAGTGAGGGAGCGAATGCGTTGGAAAGCTGCACTGTATTCGCTACGGACACAGATGATTGGGTTGATGTAGTGTGCGACAATCAATGGACATATTACTATATTTGTCAATCAGGTACAATAACTAAATCGAATTCTATGCTAAGATAACAAATTAATAAAATTGAAAGCCTTCAAAAGTTGGATGAGTTGGATTCGTTTTCTGAATTCATTGAAGTGAGTGGATTCGAACGCCCTGACTCTGAGAAAGGAGCCAAAACCTTTGCACAATATTGACTGAATCATCCACAGAGAGATTGAAACATCACTTAAACAATATATCTCATTGGAGAATAGCTTATGCCTGACTTGTGCGACATGGAATGAGTTGCTTAAACTCTCTCGCAGCATATCATCGTAATGAATCCCGTGCATGTAGTTGTCAACGGACATTTTGCCAACATTAAAAAAAATCTTTGTGTGTCACTAACGCTAACCGTAACAGGAAACCTAAACCTAATGTCCGAAATGTCCGGATACCACTCGTAATATATAAGGATATTAAACAATCTCTCTCTTTGATTCCCGGAACACATTTATCTTCTCCAGGTCCCGTTCAGTCGGAGTATATCCAACACTACAGATTGGATCGATTCGATATTAATGCAATATATCCTGCTGCTGATCAAGCGTGTAAAGATCGCAATTCATGGCTTGTTAATATCAAAGATCACGAAATGAATGATGCTGTTTCTAGCTTGTTGAGGTATCCATGCATCTCAGTTATGTCTCTACAGTTTGCAATGCTAATAATAGAATCAGGATCTCGTGACAAACCTCTTCATAATTAATAGAATATACATTGGACACATCCAAGGATAAATTCAATAATTCAAGTTGTACAAGGAGTTCTTCGAATGCATGCGTTAACATACCACAAGCGAAATATAAATTCACAGCATTTATTTCATTCATTTACAGTGGCGCCGACTCTGGATCGTATTACTTGATCGGATTAACTTGTGATACAATTTGTGATTATACTTGCGTAACTGATTGCCAGTGGAATGATGGAACTCCGCTTGGATATTCAAATTGGTATTTATACAAACTAAAATAATATTCTGACAGACAACCTACATTTTTCAATGCATTTTATGGGACCAGGAATAAAAACATAAGTTACTATGAATATTTTACTGTTCTTGTTCATAACACACATTAAACATATACATAAACATACTTTAAAATCTCATAGACAGAAATATTAAATCCCATCCAACCAAGAGCTATTGTCACGATAATTCTTGTACGTAAATAATTTCGAAATATTATTATTACACAGGCGATCGAAAGAGGGAACCAATAGTGTCGAAGACTGCACTGTGTTCGCTAAAGACACAGATAACTGGGCTGATGTATATTGCGACACTCGATGGAGTTCTTACTATATTTGTCAATCAGGTTAGATAGTTAAATCAAATAAGGTTCTAAGATAAAAACCCAATAAAATTAAAAGCCTTTAAAAGGTTTATTCGTTTTATTTCGTTACGTGAACAGACTTTCTCATCTTGTTGCATATTCTGCATTTCCACATCGTACATTATACAGCATATTTCTATATAAATTTGTTATATGTACAAGAACAGTTTACCTTAGCTACCGAGAATAGAGCAAGCTATTTAAACTATATAATATTCCAGTACTAAGTGACAAATTTTTACGACAGTCTGATAACCTTGATTAAATATCAGCTCTGATTAATTAAACCCCATAACACTGATGGAAGAGCCATGAATGTTATATGATATATAAATTCCGTGGTAAGTACCGATACCTCAATTTTTGTCTCAATGGATAATTTAGATCCATGTAATGCAGAATATCGAGCGTTTAAATTTATAAATTTGTTCACACACAATTCAAAATTTCATTTCGTGATCTTCGCTAGTATGGGTTGAAAAAGAAACACATGAATAAATAACAAACATTTCTAACGGAATAGAAGTATAGTCATGTATAATATATGAAATAGTATTAGTATATCGGGTTATTTACATACCAGAGTTTCCTATAATATCCTTTATATCCATCCGTGCGTTATTTGTCATGTTTTCATAATTAAAAAAATAAATGCAGTTGTTTTGTAAAATATTTTAACTTTTTTTTAAAGATGCATGTTCTTCATTTCCGTGTCAAAATGGCGGAACTTGTACTTTTACGTCATCAACTCCCTTTTACCAATGCTCGTGTGTTGAGTTGTATTCTGGAGATAATTGTGAGACAGGTGAGAAGGAAATAATTACTTGATCATTTAAATGCATAAATTCGTGTTGTTTCACAATATTCTGTTTTATGCAGACGCATGTCATCCAAATATTTGTCAAAATGGCGGAACTTGTTGTTTGACGTCATCACCTCCTTATTACCAATGCTCGTGCATGGGAGGATATTCTGGAAATAATTGCCAGACAAGTAAGTCGAAATTGTAATCATTTGATCAATCCGCATATGTGTGTAATTATTGCTTGGTTTTATTTCGCATAATGTCGTTTTTAATCCGACTTTTTATGTACATAACAGACGCATGTGATCCAAATCTGTGTCTAAATGGCGGAAATTGTTCTTTAACGTCATCTTCTCCGTATCACCAATGCTCATGTAAAGACACTTATGAAGGGGTCTATTGTGAAAGTAAGTTTCGAACGAAAATTCAAATGAATTTCTCTTTCCTCTTAGTCATTATAATTTAGAAAATTCTCATGACTAGAATTCTACCTAATTAATCCATTACAAACTGCAATGAAACGCCACGCGAATTTATCCTTTTGAAGAGTTGCGTATTAAAAATTCCTTTCTTTTTAATCAATTTCTACGCTTAAGTTCACACATATATGTTAAGGAGAAATTATTTCCTCTGGCTTGTAAATATATGCCATGCATTACGATAAATACCTGAATCATCTCGTATAAATCAGTTCAGATCTTTTAGAAGTTGCAATTTTAATGACCTTTGATTTAGGAAAGATTTTCTTCTTCAATGAAAAATGCAAATATTCCTTCAATGTGGATCAAACAACGACCTTTGGCGCAGCAAATGCAACCTGCACAAACCTCGGTGGTTCATTAACGATGGTGAAGGATCAAGAAACTCATGATTTTCTCGTCGAATCAGCAAAATCCGTCCATGATCAAACTACAGATGACGTTCTATGGATTGGGGGAATCAAGGATCTGAACGAGTGGCAATGGTTCGACTCGTCAGAGATTCCTTTGAGTACCGATCCAGGGTTTTCCAGTTGGGCCCCAGGCAGACCTAACGATTTCGGCAACTGTTTACTGATGACGACTTATCCAAGTAGAGTTGATATTGACGATCCATGGAGTGATTTTTTTTTGGGCGGACGAAGACTGCTCTAGTGATGTGGGATACACATGTGAAATCCCAGGTTTGAGCTGAGATAATTGTTGCATGGAATATAATGATTTATTCAAGGTTTTGTAATAATAATACTTGTGATAAATTTGGTTGTGCCAGTTATTCAATCAAATGTTGAGTTTCCATTAAATTTATGAAACCGCATTTGATATTTTTCTCGCCAACGTCTGAACTTTAAAACCTCATTGATTTAAAATGTGTACGTGTAAATGGTGGCGCTAGAGAGTAAAATAAGACTAGAAACCTAGTACGAACCTTCCAATATCTAATCCTGATATCCTGTCACATTTGCAAGCAATTCAAGTTCTTTAAAAGATGCGTAGGAAATTCAAAACTTAAGTTACGGAAATGTTTTCAGTATCAGATCCTTGTGAATCATTCAATACAAATGGAGGGACATGTTACAGTGTTGGGTGCCAGAGGATGTATTCTTGCAATGCAGGGTTTTACGGAGATAACTGTGGAGAGAGTAAGACTGAAATGCTTATTTGTATGATTGTGAAACTTTTATATCCTTATGTGTATCGAAATATATATTTTATTACGTCCAACAGACGCATGTGACTCAAATCAATGCCAAAATGGCGGAATTTGTTCTACAACGACATCATTTCCGTATTACCATTGTGCGTGCGCCGGGGGATATACTGGAGATAATTGCGAGATCGGTGAGTTGGGAATAATTAAAATCGTGAAATGACGTCTTAAGATCAAAAATCTCATTCTAACAGACGCATGTGCTTCAAATCCATGTCAAAATGGAGGAGTTTGCTCCTCGATATTATCATGTACGTATTACCAATGCTTGTTGATTTCGGAATTTTCTGGTGACAATTTGCAGACAGGTAAGACGTAAATAAGTAAACCTATTTGTGCAAATAAATTTCGTTAAATGCCGTCTTAAATCGATATTTTCAATCTAAGCAGACGCATGTGATTCAAATCCATGTCAAAATGGCGGAATTTGTTCCTCGACGTCATCATTTCCATACTACCAATGCTCGTGCATTGTGGGATATCTTGGGAGTAATTGTGAGACCGGTAAGATATGCATTATATAATGTTAGTTATGTGAGTTGAGGTGGTTTATAATCTCCATAAACATGATCTGGACGTATTGTATGGAATGTAAGGATGTTCAACATTATACATCAAATATCAAAAGAAATCGATCAGAAACCAGTACAGTTGAAAAAAATTGATGAAAGCAAACTTCAATCCTTGAGAATCCATGTATCAGACATTTAAACACTAGAGTTATGGGATAACGATAGAATTTCGAAAATGTTGTCTGTTACTCTTTCAAAGAACTTACTTCATGTCGTATATAGCTAGTTCAGTGTGGGTGGAAATGATATTTAATAATTCAATCATATTTACCATGATAAGCGGCAGCGGCATCGATTAAGACTCGATTTACCATGATTCTTCTTCTTAACACAGCTCCCTCCTACAATACAACCCCGTGGACAATCGTCGTGGTTCTTCAATCTGTACTGATACTTGTGCTTCTTGCCATTATCCTGTTTATCTCAAACCAGAGGTTACAAAACTTGTTTTTCCTTCGAGTTTATATAAAATAGTTATATAAACGACTGAATGTTACTTTGCTTTACAGAAGAGAGAGAGTTACCAAACAGGCTACATCATCCATCGGCAATACAGTATTTACGAACCCCGCCAATGCACCTTCAGGTGAAATATCATATCATGTAATTTAATTGCGTTTAGTTAACGTGTCCGTACAGAGAAAATGCAACAATGATAACACTTATGTCACAATTTGCGCGGAATAATCCTCATAAGAAATTTAATAAAGAGCATAAATGTGAAGGGAATAACAAAACGCAAGAAAATAATTTAATAAAAAATGCAAATAATAACTTTTCAGGATACGACAATGCATATACTGATGAAGGAAGCAGAAAACCCCCAGAAGAATACGAGATGGTTGAAAGCAATGGGAATATTGGAAGAGATTATGAGGCTGCTAACAATAAAGAGGAGGAGATGATTGGATATGCAACTATCACGGAGAATAATGGAGAGAATATGTAAAATGATAGAGCTGATAATGTTTTGGTTGTATCTCAATGATTTTTACAAATGATTATTTTTGTGAATGTAGGTGTGTATGGAAAATGTTACAAATCATCAAAAAATAAGCTTTTCTTTGTCATTTAATATTACATTAAATTTGAAGATTCATTAAATGATTTGCTTGTTATGTTTGAACTGTATGTGTGCAAAATTTAAATAAATCGATATTAATCAGTCTCAGTTTATTTTATTCAGTCCTTAGAAAACCTGTCGTGATGTCGGCGATTTTTTGTGACGCACATTTAAGTTTTTTTGGCAGCCACCCAACAGAAATATGACAAATTTTGATTGGAAGGCAAAGGGGGCGAGTGTGAATTAAGTTTTACGACAGACTTCTAAATAATTCCATTGGTAATGATTAAAGACAAATAAAGAAAGGAATAGTTGAAGTATAAAAATCGTGGCTGGAAAATTCCTTTTCAGAAATATACCAGGAAATTGTGAAAAAGTGAACACTTTAAATTATTTTCATTGGCTTTGAATTTAATTTGTGTGAAACAATTCATATATTCGCAATGGCGTATATTTTACTCCACGCATACAGTTAAGTTACTTCAAGGATATGTTACGTCACAAAATATTCTTTTCATAGAGCAAAATAAATATTTACAATCGAGAAAACAGCTTGTGTAAGTACTTCAGTATCAGAGGAATAACCGTTATTAGTTTAGCGATTGGATGTGGTCAGGAGACTAGAATATTTGATTTAGTTTTAACGTCATCTTTACTTTTTGGTTTCGAATAGATTCGAAACTTAAAACTTTCACACATTTTCGATTGTGTATGATTCTTTAAAAGGACATTTACATCAATCCATCACGAACTTGCCCTTGAACGTGCACAACGTTTGATGCCTCCGATAGGTTTGTACTGCTCCACTGTAAGTCTACGTTTTCTATTCGACATA
>JAUELA010130425.1:0-15314 GCA_031471845.1 Boltenia villosa | reverse complement strand
ACAATCCTATGAAACTCACCAATGTACTTCTCATAGGGATGGGACACCTATCCATTCACAATCCTATAAAACTCACCAGTGTACTCCTCACAGGGATCGGGTATTTGCACCAAACAGCATTCTTATTAGATTCATCCTCATCGACTCTCGTACGATATTTCCGACGCTTCTCCCATTCTTCCTTCTCAGTCGTTGTCACTCTCTGTAACCTGGTCAGACCGTGAGAATCTTTCCAGATTGATTTCTTGATAGCAGATCGAGTTCCCATTTCAATTATTCCAAGAGCAGCCGCAAACGACTATGTGAAGATACAGAGGAAAGTAACTAATGGAAATGTTGGGTTGAAATATACAAGTTGTTACCTGCGGGGAATTGCATTTCATCACCATCTTGCCCCATGCATTGCGATACTTCTCCCATCGTACATGCATGAAACAGAGAGGAATCTGATGCTCGAGGTGCATGAGAGTAGTTCGAAGAGTCTGAATGATCGTCACCTGTAGAGATGTCATCATGAAACATTGATGACCCTACCAGAGACCCATCCCTGCCTCTAGGAACCCCCAATCCAACCTACCTGAGACCCCAGGACCTCCCCGGCCCACTTGAACTCGCCAGGTCCCGTCATGCTGAACTTGTATCCTAGATGTCTCTCTCTATCTCTCTCTTCTTTGTGTTGATATTTGTTAAGTGCAAGAGGATTCTCTGCGTAGTGGTTCACATACTGACGATATGCTTTGTCTTCTCCGAGTCTGGAAAGTTGAATTATGTCTCATCCTACTATCAATCCCCTAATTCACTGTTTTCCCATTATTCTTAGATACCAGGGCTGTGGAGTCGGTACATAAAACTTTGACTCTGACTCCTCCATTTACAAACATCCGATTCCGACTCTGACTCCTTTATTCAATACAGTAAATAACTAATAAGTAATGCTGATCTGTCAAAAGCTGACATTATTTAGTCAACGGCAAGAGGTCACGCAGACGGCTCTGCAATAATAATTTTAGCGATTCACGTAGAAGCAGGATGAACTGTTAGTTAGAACTAACGAATGCTTCTATAATGTCCGCCTGGTTATTGCATCATTTTATAACATATTTAATTTATAAGCGACCGTGTACCAATATGCTTTCTGCAGCAGACTATGGCTCTAAGTTACAGGTTCAAACGTTGAAAATTAATCGGTCTGAATGTTAAAAAATATCCAAGAATTATTCGGAACCAGTTCGAACGGTTCAAACATATTAGGAGTCGGTACATTTTTTCCCGACTCTGACTCCTGTCAAATTTGATTCGACTCCGACTCCACAGCCCTGTTCGATGCAATGACTTTATAATTCACTGTTTTCACTGCTCTCATTCCCATCATTCTTAGATACAATGACTTTATGGATGAAGTTTAGTTGAAGATAATACAACGACATGACGATTCTCACCTGAAATACTTCTCGGCCTCCTCAGCATGAGTGAGAGGTTTCGTCGCCAACTTCACTTCCACAATCTGAGTCGTCTAAGTAAATCAAATTGAATGTGTTAGTTTGATGAAATGTATGCCTACAATTCTTGTGGAGATGACTTTGCTATTATTATTAAGTAAAATTTGAAATTAGTTTGTACGTCAATTGCAAAATATTATTGCGAGGAATTCCTCAAAGTTAATTCAACACGTAGACTTCCAAAGCACTGGCTCTATTCTGCTCACAAAATCCATTCATTCAATCTCATTTACCTGCGGTCCATATTTCACTGCATGCGGCATCTTCAGACTGGCGCCAGAGAGCTCTCGATTTACTTTCGGGATTGCGACCTTCGCAGAATTGAGGAATAAGATCTGGCGGTTCATCGGAGATTGTGAATTGACTAAGTAGAACAGGGGTTAAAGGTTATTTTAATATTGAATTTAACGTCATTGAACAGATGTCAAAAGGTTGTCTTTCCATTAAATTCATTGGACTGGAACAAAGGTCATGACCCCTACTTACCATTATTAGTTGGGGTTACAATCTTTCCTGCGGGCCCCAACATGATCTGGGTTTTGGTTCCATCTTTGTTTAGGACAAACAAAGTCTTGAGTTGAGACAAACCACCACTCGGTGTCACTGGAGACCTGGTTGGGGTCTTCACTTGTATTCCCCCACCAAGCTTTATGACCTGGAAAGAACAACTCGACTATAATTCATGGATTGATGACATCGGTTGATTTAAAGCAAAGAAATCCAAACCTGAATATTCTTGTTTTTAACAGGATGTAAAACTGTTTTGATGTCTTGATTGACAGCTGGCTTTTGAGGAGTAAGATCCTCTACTTTAATGACAGCTGGCTTTTGAGGAGTGAGATCCTCTACTTTAATGACAGCTGGCTTTTGAGGAGTAAGATCCTCTACTTTAATGACCTTGAGTTTATCCGATGTGACCTTGACCATGTCAGAAGTGACCTTTACCCCATCAACAGTATTGACAGCAGCGACCTGGGGCTTGAGGATCCCGTTAGTCTCAGAAACGTCAGCTTGAGAGTGATTCTCTCTGATCTCAGGAATGAAGAATGGATCTGGTGTTGTGACACTTGCTGCTACTGCAGATGGATCTGGTATCGTATCACTTGTTACTGATGAAAGTGTTTGGCGATTATCTGATTGATGAAAAATGAATGGAAACCTAATATCAATAGTTGAGATTAAATAGATGATTAATCTAGATTACCTTATTTTTCCGTATATCAGACGCACCCATATATAAGACGCGGGTTTTGACGATATAAGATATATAAGACGCGGGTTTTGACTGCATATTACACTGCGTTGATTTTTAACCGCTTCACTGCTCTTGACAGATATACCCGCGAAAAGAACATGGAAAGAAACTATTTATTGTTGTAGCGTTTCTTCATGTGCGGTACCTTGTTTTGGTACGTTTCATACATTGACGCACTTCGAAAGTATATACAACATGTGGAATAAGGTTGGCAGGATAAAATTAGATAGAAAAATAGCGATTGCAAATCGTGAATATCGACCGTAACAATCGTTCTGGTGAGAAATTTGATTCGCCATTTTGGTTGTGTCAATATCAAACATTTTAAAGTTCATTCATGTAAATAATTATTGGATAAGACTCCCACGAATGTAAGACGCACCTAAGAAGCGGGATGAGTAAAATGTTGTATAAGACGCGTATAGATGAACTCAATATATTTCTTATGAAGTGCTTGCTTTGTTGAGTTGATGTCAATATTTCAAAAGATTGATTGCAATCATTGTAGAAAGAATCAACTTACCTTCACTCTTCTCCTCATTATTCACTCTTTTATCTTCATTGGTTTCTTCTTTCTCTTGCTCTTCCATCTTCTTTCTCTCCTCTTCCTCTTTTTTCAATCTTTCATCTTCTTCTCTCTTTCTCTCGTCTTCCTCTTTTTTCCTTCTTTCATCTTCCTCTCTTTGTCTCGTCTTTGCCTCTTCTTTCCTTTTTTCTTCAACTTCTCTTTTCACTCTTGCTGTTGTGAAAGAAAGGACGATTCAGATGATCTCAACTTCAAGAGTCTAATTTCATATCAGCTGCTTTAAACAGCATCCAACTCACCTCTGAGAACATCCAAGTAAGCTGTTGTATTCTCATCCGGCAGAGCTTCCTCCGTCAGATTTTGTGTGATCTTCGCACATCTTGGAAATTCCTCAGCAACGTCCTTCATTGCCTGAAATGTAGAAATGTTAGTGTCAGGAAGGAAGCAATGTAGTCGACTCTGTAACAGACACCGACCTCACAAAGAACCATCTCATATTTGTCCGGATCCAACATCTCAATCACTAGATCGAACTGCTCCTGGGTTGAATAATACTGAACAGAGTCTGGAGATTCACTGGAACATAAAACCGTTGTTAGCTCTAACATGCATGATCCAGGGCACAAAATAACGGCCAGAAATCGGTCAAATGACTGGCAATTTGAAGGATTTGACATTCGTCAAAATTTGACGCCGGTCGATATGAGCGGCTATAAAATGGCAGGAATATTTGTGTTTTCAATGTGAAATTAAACAGGACACAAATTAACTCAATTGTAAAAGTTCATTTTTCATACAATGGACATTAAAGTTCTTTTTCGAACGATGAACGTCCTCAATTTAATTTTTGTAACATGCAGCATTATTAAGGAAAATGAGATTATCTCTTTGCATGCCAAGTGTGTATTCACACGATTTCATTCATATACATTATATTCCCCCTGTTTTCTACCTTCGTGTTATTTTAGTAGCAAGGTAAGCTGATTTATGCAGTGTTTTTACGGCAAATAAAACAACAGTTTTGATAGGCTTCGACTGGCCATGCAGGCCTCCAAAAATTTCTCTATCGTGCCATGATGATTTGGCATTATTGCAATTGCAAGATTTGATGCCATTTCAATTTACCTCGACCGCGCCAACGAGCCATAAACTTCGCCAACTACGAGAGAATACTCACATAATCAATCTTCGAGCCAAGAACCAGTACTTATTGCCATGACGATCCGTTCCAATAGGGTCGTGTCGAAGGTATTGACCCCTGAACTCATGTTGTGGTTCACAATTGTAGACACCGTTGAGTTTGTGAGCAACGCAAACTTCACATTGCCATTCATCGTCAGGGACCTGAAGTAGAAATAAAGCTGGAGACTGTCGAAAAGGGGAGAGACGCCCACAATCACCACACAACATACATAATCACCTCTTCTAGTGAAGATGTCACACAACATACATAATTACCTCTTCTAGTGAAGATGTCACACAACATACATAATTATCTCTTCTAGTGGGGATGTCACACAACATACATAATCACCTCTTCCAGTGGAGATGTCACACAACACACATATTTACCTCTTCCAATGGTGGGTCACAGCAAGCTAGATGGTAGACAGCAGTACATGTTTCACAACACAGCAAATCTCCCAACTTGTGACAAACTCGACAATGATCATCGTAATGAATAACTCCGTCCGTCATCAATTGATCTCGAATCTTATTCGAAGCTAAGTAAATGTCGGTGAGGGTTTTGAGAACCTGAATGAAACATTGATTAGTCGATTTCTTCTTCTCAGTCAATCAAAAGGCATTCACAACTCACAGATATCTTCCCTGTCGCATCAACGTTCGGAAACTTTGGATCTTTTACAATCTTCAGAACCGACGAGAATTCAGGAGAACTTTCAAGATATGACCTTGTGACCTCTGGCCAAGTCATGTGATCAAGGAAGTTGAACGCAACATGAACGGAATCCTTCTGGTCCTGAGAAAGAGAAGAATAAATTGTATCAGAAATTGTCAAAGTTGAGTTCTGAGAATTTCAGGAAGGTGTCAGATGAATGAAGGAAGTCAGAGAGGATAACTTCTGATTAAACGATTACTGTATTTTCGCGTATACAAGACGAGTCTTATACAACATTTTACACACCACGGACCCTGGGTGCGTCTTATCCAATTAATTTTTACATGAATAAACTTTAAAACTGTAAAAATAGATCGCAACTATGCTGGATACATCCCCCGATGTCATTTCTGCTTTGGTTGAATGCCTCGGCTTATCGTGCCGCGGAATAAAAAATTGCTACCAATGACGCGAAATCGGCTTATAAACAAAGCGACTCAGTCATTATTGTAAAATATGATATACGGTACTAACTTCAGCCGCGGAAGCCTTGGCCCAGCGAAATATAAGAACAAACTATAACCGTTGCGGTCCTGCCTCGGACAATTCTTTGATCTCCAGTCAAAATGGTCAATGAAGCCTTGTTTACATCAGATAGGTAATCAAACATTGGAGAAATTTGCATTTATGATAAAGTAAAGCAGCTATTTTGATGCACCTTGTTGGAACAGGGATGTTTACATATTTAAACAAAACTGCTCGCCGAATTATTTAAACGTTTTATTAACTTTATTTCAACAATTTTGTAATAATACTTAATCAAAAAAATAATACCGTAAGTAACTTACCAGATATATGTTATTAAAAAATCAACACTGTGTTATATGCAGTCAATATAGGGTTTGCTCAGCTCTTATAATTGGGTGCGTCTTATATTCGCGAAATGCGCTACTTGTATTTCACGCCACAACTGCGACAAGGGGATTACTGTATAAAGGCTTTAACAATGTTGTGCAATGCAACTTCTCAAGTCACATTTACAACTATAAAAATATGAACTCACTGGAGGAGCAAACTGTACACCGGCAGAATCTTCCTCTCTGAGCAGAGCTTTCAACACAGAGATGTAACACTGGAAAGGAAAAGATATATTCACATTTGTACTCAACTACTAGCAGGCTATCTGACAAACCTCTGTTAACAGGATGTTGGTTTCTTCATCAACTATTGCTGCACAGAAGTCCTCGAACAGCATCGGGGAGAGGCGGAGACATGATCGGAAATGACGAAGAATCTGTGGAATGAGTTTCAAGAATACATTTGTTACAAGCATTCAACTCCAGGGCACAAAATAACGGCCATTCATCCGTCAAATGACTGGCAATCAGGGCACAAAATAACGGCCAGTCATCCGTCGAATGACTGGCAATCAGGGCACAAAATAACGGCCAGTCATCCGTCAAATGACTGGCAATCAGGGCACAAAATAACGGCCAGTCATCCGTCGAATGACTGGCAATCAGGGCATAAAATAACGGCCAGTCATCGGTCAAATGACTGGCAATCAGGGCACAAAACAACGGCCATTCATCGGTCAAATGACTGGCAATTTGAAGGCTTTGACAGTCATCAAAATTTGATGCCGGTCAAAATGACCAGCTATAAAATGTCAGGAATATTTGTGTTTTCAATGCAAAATTAAACAGGACATAAAATAACTGTAGAAGTTGTTTTTCGAACGATGAATGTCCTAATTTACTTTTTGTAACATGCTAAGTAAGCTAATTTATGCAGTGTTTAAGGCAGATTTGACGGGCCAAACAACATTTTTGACAGGCTTCGACTGGCCAAGCCTGTCAAAATGAAAGGCTAGCAAAAATTCCTCTATTGTGCCCTGCAACTCGCATTGCAACTGCTACTCTACCTTCCTGCTTGTAATTCAACAAATGATTGAACATCTCACCTCATAAATTCCAAGAGCAGGAAGAACAAGATGAGTCGGAAGTAATAGATCTCTGGAGGATTCTGGAAGATGCAGAGTTGGAGCATCCTCATCTAGCTCGATGTCAGAGTATTGCTCCTCAATGCAAGATCCTGTAATTTCATGAAACATTGGCTGTTTGTAAATATATTTGGGTCGAATTCATTTTGAGAGTTAACCTTTCTCTAGGCTTCTAGGATTCGATTGCTTGACCAAGGATTCAAAAAAGATATAACACATATTCTTGTTTGCACAATGTTAATAAAATATATTTTGTAAGCTTTTGCTAAATCATAACATCTATCTTCAGTTACCCTAATTTCGCCAGCTGCAAAATTTTGCCACCCAAAACTAATGTTATAATTTACCACTGATATCGTCATGAATCAATAGTTTTCCTGCATGAATGTATTTAGTGACATCTTGTGAGGTATTCCAAGCAATATTACATTGTTATGATGACAAAAACGTTTGGTTAATTCACGCTGAAAATATTTTATCGTCTGAAATAGCCTCTTGCAATTTCGGCCAACATTTGAATTTGGTTGGACTAGCGACGCTTTAGTGTATGCTCGGTTTTTCTCTTTATCAGTGTGATTTTTCCAATTTATTCTGAGTTTTTGTTCAAGTTTACTTTATTAAAGCTCTCATTTAGTTTTAGTTAGTTAAAGTTTAACCTCTTCCATGCGTTATTATTTTGTGTTACGTGCGGAAGGCAGATATATTCGCCTTCAAAGGAAAATGGCGTTATTCCGATGCATAAAAAGCATATATTACATAGTGCTATGGTGGATTTACCACATATAGTCATTAAAATTCTTTTCATCTAGCGGTATCAATTAATCGTAATTTCAAAACGTTTGATGGCGTTTTACTATTTTTACTCGGTGTTAGAAGATAACTTTTTTGCGTGAAAATTTTGAACATTTCCTGAATATTGAAGAATAGGAGTAGGATAATCGAATAATGTTTTTTGAAAGCATTTTACATCCTCTTTCAAACGAACCTAGAGTGAAGCTTACATGTTCAAAGATGAAAATATTATGATGATTTTCCGACTGATATGCAAAATTGCGAAAATTAATATTAAAAATCTCGCATGGATTCCTCCACGTGGAAAGGGTTAACAGATTTTGTGCCGTTGTGCAAAATAAAAAAATTACAGTGTGGCGAAATTACTCATATTTGGTCTGAATTTCACTGATTTCAGGATGCAATTCAAAACCTTCAAATATCACACAAAGAAGAAAAAATTGTGTGCTAGAGGGGGTGAAAGAGTCTGACATTGCTATTTATGTGTATTTAAGGTCTCAATTTTTCGGCAAAATTAGGGAAACTTACGTTAGATTGTTCTTGTTGATTAAATTATCAATAAAGCTTTTGTCCGAATAAGCTGAATGTTATGACGTCACAAAATAACACTTTTAGTTTTGTTCTTTATTCCAAAATATATATTTTATTAGAAACATGGACAAGTTCAAGTTCTTGCAAAAGCTATGATCGATTGAACCAACCTCCAGATACAGAAGAAATATCATCTTCTTCTTCGACACTGAATTCATCATCGTTGATTGATATCTGATCGTCAGAGACGTCGTCTCCCTTGCTATCAATGTCAGATTCATCAGCCGTGACCTGGAAAGGGAGGAGAATATAATACTTAAACATGGGGAGGGAGGAAACTTGAAGAACGGAACAGGAAAAGAAGTAAAAATGAAATGAGGGGAGTGATCGAATTGGAAGAAATATGTACAGGGAATGAACATACCTCATCAGGGGAGATGTAATCCACCTCAAAATCTTCATCTTTCTCCAAAACCATTTTAAACTTCTTCTGAGTAGATGTGCTACCTGGAGGACGACCACGTCGCTTCTTAGGTTTTCCATGGTTGGAGTTTTTGTCAATACTTCGTCTATAAAAAAGGAAGATCACTGAACTCTTGAGCAACATTGGGATATTCATGGAATAGTGGAGTCCACAAGCTATTCCAATCAGGTGAACAACTCCCAAAAAATGTTTGTAATATTTTCACTTAGAACTGAATAAAAATGTTTCTTCTTTGTATGAAATTTCATCCTTGGTGGGGAAAATGAGAGATGTTTTGGAATTATCAACTACCTGCATCCTAATTAGGAATTGGCAGTTTGAATCCGAATCGAATCATCTGTGGTTGGAATCAGTTCAATGTTTTTAAAAAAATTCAGAATCAATATTATTGGATATCAATCGAGCACAATATATAAGAGAGAATAATGAGTTGGGATATGAGCTAACTAATAGATAACTATATTATGGCCATTATGGATATATATTTTTGATTATTGTTTCATATTTCCACCGGAAAGTCGTAATGGGCCGATACTTGATTCGACCATGCCGGCTTGTAAACATGCTGAACTTAGATAGCGGAGGAAAGCGGTGACCCAGGTCATGTGAAAACGCTCGGCGAGGAGTACAGCGTCCCCATTCACTTACTCACATGAAGGCTCAAGGGTGAACACGGCATATTGAAGTGAAAAATAGTTTCATATCATTACAAAAAAATTACTTTCCGAGGTTTGGCAATGATAGTTGCCCACATTTCTATCATACCCATTTATCCATGACTAGTACAGATAAATATCCAACGTACTTGCTTGAACTTGAAATAGTTGAAGGTGGGGTTGATGCTGGGCTGCTCACAGGACTCTGGCTGCAGAATTAAATGAATAAAATATTAGTTCATTGATCAGGAATCGATTGTACGTCTGGGTGTGAAGTAATAAAAAATCTATAAATTGGAATCAACAAAATATATCGTCTACCTTACTTCATAGAGGAGAATTTATATTTTTATAATTCTCTTGCATAATTTTCATTGGTGGGTAATCGAAGGCACTAACAATCCTGTATTTTTACATCACAGTGATATGAGGGTAAATATATAGCTTCTATATATACAGTTTAGCAATGTAAAAGCAACACTGGGTACTTCTACTCTCCTCACTTTACTTCAAACCCATGTTGAGTGAAACTGACTTAACACAGATAAATGAAGGTTAGCTTTGTACTGCACATAATGTTATATGTTCACACCTCATTGATTTCTGAAATATTACTACATCCTAACTAGGCTATGTTTTAGATACATTTGATCTGATAGTTTATTATTCCGTGAGGCTTGACTGGGTTAGAGCGGGATCAGTATTAATTATAATCAAGAAAATAATGTTAAAGAACGGTTGTTGTTGTCAGAAACTGACGAGGTGTGACCATTAGGCATCCAAATAAATAAATAATAAATCTTCTTTCTTTCTTTCTTCTTTCTAAGCCGTAGAATTACAGAGAATTGATGCCACTATACTACAGGATTACTAAAGTAAACATATTATATTAATATGCTAGAAGTTTTAATTTTATTTATTAATTCAACTAGTGCGATAGCGACAATTCAATCATGCAATCTTCTGTTTCAGCTACTTATAGACCCCACCGCTGTTGATAAGTGCTAACTAATACATATGGACGTAGGGACATTAGTACTGGCTAACATACATATGGCTTATTCCCAACTCAATAACTTCTATCACCTTGTACAACAAAACTCCAACTGTGTTTCAGTTTACTAATTATTTACACATTCATTTCCACAATATGTCAGAATAGTTGGGAAAATACCGGTAGCAGGTAATTCAAAGTAACTAACGTTACAGGTCAGCATATAACGTTTCTTAATAATTCAAGAAAACTTTTTTCTCTTGTTCAAAACACACACAACCTCCTTTAGCAAGCATTGATGATAGAAAAAAAAAAGCAGCGCGTAGTTCTGCACCGGATTCAAAATCTCATGGTCGATTTTTCAAAGAACGTTATTGCCGAGTTAAAAATATATATTTAACGTCAATTTTACAGTATTTCATCTGAAATTAGCAAAATTCATGTCCACAACAAAGATATGCATGAATGATCATCGTGACATCATGATACAAGTAAAACTGATTACATCACAATGACGTCACGCCCTACCTGGTTGTCAACTTCTGCGATGCCGCAACCCAACCAGCCGAGTTGGTTAGCTTTCTCAGCTCTGTACTGACTTTTGAATCTTCTGTAAAACTACTTGACCATTCGCCTTCAACCAATCTATTTTTCTTTCGAGGCATTCTTCCCCTCGCAAAGAATTCTGAACTTAATTTGTTACTTTTCGGTCGATATTTCAGCCTGATTCAGTTAATTTCCAATCTCATTGCGTCATCAGCAATTCGCCATTAAAACAAGCGATAATTTCCTCGCGAGTACGTTATCACGTGATGCGCAAGTAACCGATCAAATTAGAAATCGATATTTTTACAAAACCTCGTTACGCATTGATGATCGCATTGCTCAGTATTGGAAATATAACATTTGAGATATTTTATCTCTCCCTTTCACGTAGAACATGAAAACAAAGGTCATAAAAATTCCATAACGCAAAAACCAAATGAATGGTTTATAACATTGATTCTCAGCCATTTTGTACTTGCATCCTCATTTCTTTCACCCGGAAATAACAACGACAACCCCCTAAATTAGCAAAGCACAATGAAACCTAATGCTCAAATTGACTTAAGTGTCCAATGACATGCACAGATTGGATCTGTGCATGTTGCTAGTTCACCGATTGTCTGTAATAAAAGAAGCAGGGATTTTTCTAGTCAGTCATTTGTTCAACTATTTGCATATTGGCAGACTATTACCAGAATACCAGCTTACCTCTGTATAAGCGTGACGATGAGAACTAAATATAATGGCGGAACTGACGCAACCACATCCTCATGTCCCGTTAGGAACAAAATATAAACCATCAGGGGCACTTGTGAACTAGTTCGGCCCCTTCAAAAAGCTTACTAACAAGCGTGGCCCCTATATTTTCTTTGTGTATGAAAAACAACTGTGATGGAATAATTATCAAACGAATTGATGCCATAGATGGATGCCATTGGTTAGGTAAGTTTTTGCTGTTGTTTTTACTGGCGTGGGGAGAAAATCACCCTATTTTTGTCGCGGAACCCTTCGACATTATTTAAAAATATGTAGCTCTTACCTATATTGCTAAACAAAAAGTGTCATAAATTGTGGGGTGGAGCGCAAAGTAAGGTTACCAAAACTACGGCTAAAACATTGCAACTCTTAGAGCATCAGTTACGTCCAATATGTTCTTTTTAATCCTATTATGCTGATTGTAGATATTTCGCTCGTGATTTATATTCCTTCGAGCGAAATATTTTCAAAATATTTTATTTTCATGTTAATTTGCATCTCGCTAATCCTTTATATTTTTCACGAAACCTCGGAGTTCAATGCAACACAGTTTGGGAACCTATATATAATGAGAGTTAATTCCATTTTACACAAGGATCGCTATATGTCCGTATTTTCATGGTCATTTCCTGTCTCTAAATCTTCATCCGGAGGGAATTTCGCTTCCTCCCATCATCATGTTCAGGATGGTGGAATCAAACAATCATTAGAGTAATCACTTACGATTGACAAAGAACGTCATTCATGCCCATCTCCTAGACCAGGAGTTCTCAAACTTTTTAGACCACGGACTCCTATTTCTTAAATTGTAGCTCGCGGACCCCAAGTATTTAAAAAGTAAAACTTGCCATTAAAACTGAATCAACATAACATGCAGACTAGGGCAATTGTGACCTTTCTGAGGTCCCATGCAAAGAAATAATGCGCGGCGAAGGCGCGGGAAAGTGTTTTTCGCTAAGTTGAAGAACAAATGTAACTACGAATGTGCCATACAAATCTGTCTTTTTAATCTCTGTTTTTTTCGAAAAAACCAAGAGATATTGCATACCAAGGTTGGCACCCTTCCTGGAGACGCTACTGCTCTTTCACAAAATATGAGAACGTAACAAAACGTTTCGTTATTTCGGACCTGGTTCTTCTGACATATTTTCCGGTATAGGTAATATACGTATATTATCAAGATTATTTTCAAGATGTTAATTTATTTGTATTTTTTTAAATAATATGGGGGAAAAATCTCTCAAAACGCCGTTTAGCGACCTCATCGCGGCTCCACTGTATCCATCTACCACGGTCAGGAGAGAACCGAAGCTTTATTGCAGTTAGTACCATCAGCGTTACTGGTCGCGTGAGAATTAGTGAACCGAGTTGTGGAGAAATATACCCTGCGCCGTAGACAGACTGCATAGACCCATTGAATGTAGCTGACAGAGAATCTTTTGCTTTCACAATGTTGCTAAAAGAAATGGAAAACCAGTAAACGATATTGAAGAATATTTTTACATTTCCAATAGACGGTTTTGCTAGGAATATTCCTCCTCACAAGTTCATATTCATCTCTACGCAAGTTATAATATTTCACTTCATCTAGTGATATGGGATCCAAAACGCGCCCGAGGTGTTTTATTATAATAAGTATAAATGAATTCAAACCAAATGCATTGACTTATTCTGGCTTGGATAACTCTACTGTCTGTGTTTTCGTATCCATTACAGTTAGGTGTATCGAATCTAATTCATTATATAACTTTATACAATAGTCGCGTCCAGTGTGCTTGAATTACTATGGGATATATTTAGAAGTTTTTTTAGCGTCATACCCTTTCTTTGAAGAATGTCTTACGCATTGTCGGCATTCAACAATCTCGAGTGTTCACCTCGTAATTTCCTGCATTGAGATTTGCGATGTTGAAAAAACATTAGGATTTAACATGAAATAGATTGATGGCTTGTGCTTGCAGTTTTCTACTCATTATTATTAGACACAACAGGGAAGTAACAACTTTTAGCAATAAGGACAGCACAGTAAAATATAATACATCTTCTGTTTACTTGCACATCTATTGTGAGCTGAGATGGAGGCTGAAGATACATCAGCGAGTATCGTCATCAATGGTAAGTTGATGTAATTAATTCAAATATATATTATTTACTGAATCGTAGAGTTGAGTGGGATTCCTAGCAACATGTGGACGTTTGAGTTATATCTCTCCATCGATTTTAAACTCTCGATTGAAAAAGTATGTTTGTCATAAATGTACGATTCAATGTAAAATGTCTATGGCCGTTGCCATGCCAACAGAAAACAAATTTAGGTTGATAAATCGATCTATATACGTTTGAATAAGATCTGCGGCTGTGATCAAAATATCCGTTGTCGCATGATCATTGTAGCAAATGCTACGATATCCACAATTTCTGGGGCCCGTACTAAATTCTTGCAAGTGAAATGTAGTAAAAATAGGTTATTATAATTTTACAACCATACCATCTCAATCCTGGCATTTCTTGCATATTTAATGGTCAGCTTGCGTAGCTTTACTATGAGGTCACGTCTCTGCTTGCTGAAGTCCATTAGACTGGACGGAACCGAACAAATCAGGTTTTAGATTTACTTTCACGAATTCACGAAAATAATTTGTTCACTAGCATCTGTCTTATGCGTTTTTCTGAAGTCAATCTTTCTATTAGACATTTTATATAGGTGGTCCGATGGGGGCCGCGCGAACTTCTTGCTGAAATTAGGAGGGTCCAGCGAACCCCCTGTTAAAATTTATAAATACATTTCTCATACTGTTCATAATCAGAAAATAAGAATGGAAAGATCAACTTCGGTCAGTCAACGGTATAAAAATATTTCATTGATTAAATGCAACGTATTGCGCCATACATGTATTGCATTTCTGGTAATCAATTTTAAGCAATTTCGAATGTAGCCTACTTGTTGCAGTTTATTGTTTCAATTGATACAAATTTTAAGATGTTTGCCATATCCATGGCCGTTGTCATGCTACCCGACTGCAAAATGAGATCCATATATGCTTGAATAAGCGCTGCCTTTGTGATCAAAATATCTACTATCGCATTAATGGGAGGAAATAAATGGACGAGTATTTAAATACACACGTTGAAGCTGTGGCGTATATTCAGGGTGTGCAATATATGTGTGTGTGGGTTTAGGATAAATTAGGGCATAGTGCGGAATGAATGCTGAGGAGGCTGAGAGCAAAGTTCATTGCATCAAAACCAGTTATTGCATGCAGTGGCGGACTGGGTCCAAAAATATTGGTTGCCAGGAACCAAAATGGGGGTCCACTTAATGACAATTAAAAATTTGAAATAATGAAATGGGCAACTAGGGACTAGGTTTAATTTTTAAATAGCAACGTAAAAGTTCAGAAATTTGTACTGATTGAAAATTGAACCAATAAAA
>JAUELA010130314.1:0-15319 GCA_031471845.1 Boltenia villosa | reverse complement strand
TTTATCTCGCCTCTGATGAAAGGAAATTAAAATACGATTAATCAATATCTAATCAAGTAATTCACACCAGCTTCAACAGTGTGAAAATACTCGCATTCTTATTCATCAATATGGTAGAAATATCAATCCTGAAAACTGTCCCGAGTTGGAATCATGGTGGAGCTGTATTCACGCAGACCCTCGCTTAAAGTCATTTTAACATGCGTTCAGAATGCAGAGTTGTGATGACTCGAGTCGCATTTTCGTGTCGCTCGACTCGAAACTTGACCCGTGAGACACTCGACTCGACGCTCAAGACAGCGGCTATTAACCTTTTTGTATCCCGTACCCCTAGCGCATAGGTGAGAAAAACATTAATCTTTTTCAAAAGTACAAGTGAACCCTAACAATAGTGGTGTGCACAGACTTTACCCTCTGAAATCGCTGTGATTAACGAGTTGAATTGATGAGCAGTAAATCGAAAAAATAAAATATTTTTCTGTACCCTTCTCTCGTACCCCTAAGAACAGGCTCCCGAACAGGCACACCAGGTTAAGAACCACTGGCTTAAGACTTGATATAAATTACTCCCAATCGGCCTTAGATAGCTTATTACGTAACAACAATCTCGATTCTTGAAAGTTGAAACACTCTGTCGGTTTGCTTTACATTTGTTAGGTTCGTAACGTGTGTTGCCAAAATATTCAGTTCATTTTTTTAACCATCGATGTTTTACTGGATTCTTTTAACCATTGGTGTGAAATACCTCAGGACTTGAAATTGACTCGACTTGACTTGCCTCGAGTCTCTAAGTCCATGACTCGGACCCGACTTTGATGACGGTACCATTTCTGACAGAATGCATCTCTGGCCGTTGCAACAACAAATGTTTGAAAGTTATTTTATTTTTAATTGAAAAAGGTATAAATCCCGATGAGATTTAGAAGGATATAAGATAAAGAACGGAAGATACAATTGAAATGAGCAATCATGGAGTATTATCTAATAAGTTTGACCTCTTCAGGACATCCATGATGTAGGGATTCTCCAATGAAATGATATTCCTCTTCATCCCTTCAAGTTTAGCTCTTGCATCCTCAAGAGACTTCCCACTCCAGTCTGTTGTTTTGACTTCATTCAGAAATTTTCGAATATGTTCCTCACCCTCCTGTGTTAAATACACATATATATCAGTTGTTTGGCCTGTCAAATTATTTGCCTCAAAAACACTGCATAAATTAGCTTACCTTGCTACTAAGATAACAGGTAGAAAACAGGGGGAATATATTGTATATATATGAAATCGTGTGAATATACACTTGGCGGGCAGAGAGAGAATGTTATTTTCCTTTATAATGCAGCTTGTTACAATAAGTAAATTGAGGACGTTCATCGTTCGAAAAAAACTTTTAAATTCATCGTATGAAAAACGAACTTTTACAATTGAGTTATTTTGTGTCCTATTTAATTTCGCATTGAAAACACAAATATTCCTGTCATTTTAAAGCCGGTCATTTTGACATCAACAGGCAATTGGTTAATTTGAAACAAGAGATTTGGATTCTCTCTGATTGGTGATTGTGAAATGGTGATTTCATAATAGTGAGACACATTTCTAAGGTAAAACTATATTTCAGTTCCAAATGAAAAATCGACTAGTCTCTTGATTGAAACACTAATAAATCTTCAGATATATATGTATACATTTATAATGGATGACATATCCGAAACTTATATTATTCAGAGTCTTAGCGAGGTGCAACGTGATATATATTTTTATTCAGATTCAATGCATCATATTTACCCTCTGATTCACCGGAAAGCGGTATAGGGCTTATACATGACGCATGATGGCACCATGCCGGCTTGCGAGTAAGTTCTGAAGAGAATGCTTGGTTTACAGAATTAATTGAATGAAACCGAATGTTCTAATCAGTTTTACTTGTTTAATTTTTCTCTTCTTTCTCGCAAGATCAGGGTCATTGTCGTCGCCGTATTCACTCGGCAGCGTCATGTAGTAATCTTCTAGTTCTGCAGCCTTCCTCTTCGCAGATTCAATGACATGTTGCGGGAAGTTGACACATTCGGCAACATGGATACCAAAACTCTGATCGCAGACTCCTTTAAATATCATGCTTTGGATTAGAGTAAGTTGATCATAACCGGGAAATACGGCACAAGAATTAATTGGGGTCATTTTGGGGGGTGGTGAAGGAATTAAAAATCATTCTATGAATGAGCTTTTGTAATTTGAGTCGACCTCTATATTTTTTAGATTTAGAAGTCAGGGTTACGGAGTCGGAAGGTATAAGGTCCCATTCAGACTCCTAATATTCCTAAAATGCCAACTCCGACTCCTTGGATTCTTACTGTTCCGACTCAGACTCCTCAACATAATTAGGATCAAGTTAAGACTGTCAACAAAGGCAGAGTAGCAGCTAACTAAAATTATTTCTCATCGTTGTCACTTGACACATGAGTCAGGGTTTTGATTCTTAAATTCATAAATTTAGGTTATGAATATTTATTGATGATAAAAATACATTCCATTAAAAAATTCTGACTCTGACTCCTAGCATTCCTAGGAGTCCGACTACGACTCTTACTCAAACTCCATCAAAAACCTCCGACTCCTTATGACTCGGCAACCCTGCCATTTATTGTACCCCTAAACTATTTGGTGTCGGACAACTCAGTCCAGGATTTGAATGAATTTGCAAAACTAAATGCACAATGAAATTGTTTGATCTTCATACCTGGTTTAACCTGGTACAGCATAGTTAATGTTGGTCCTTCATCATTGGCAAACGATCCGGCTTCACCAGTGAGAGCTGTGACGTGATAGTTGGCTACTGTTGGCACTTCGTCAGCAAGTGCAGTGAGTTCATGGAAATGCGTCGCAAACACGCAGTAGGCTCCTATGTTCGTCGCAATCTGATGCGAGATTGCCCATGCCAAACCGAATCCATCATAGGTTGATGTCCCTCGTCCTTTACAAATAGAGAATATAAAATGACAAACATCAAGAATTGTGTTGGATATAAACTCACTAAAATAAGAATTCAACTTACCCAATTCATCGATGATCACAAGAGAATTTTTGGTCGCTGATCGTAAAATCGAAGAAGTTTCCAACATTTCTGCCATGAAAGTTGACACTCCTCTAACCTGACAATCACCAGCCCCCACTCTGGCCAGAATCGCATCAACCAGGGTGACATGAGCTTCGCGGCATGGCACGAAACATCCAATCTGGGCCATGAGGACCACCATACCTGCCTGACGAATATACGTGGATTTGCCACCCATGTTTGGTCCTGATTAAAGAGAATATGACAGATTAAACAAAAAAAATTAATTGTCCCTCCACTCCGCTAATTCCCCACCAATGGGGTGACCCCACTGACCCCCATAGATTTTTAATGAATTATTTCTTCAACTGGGTCTAAAATGTTCAATTTCGTAAAGGAGGCTACAAGAGTAAAAAGGACATTGATTTAACTTGATTTTATTTCTACACGTTGCCCGACGTTGGAAAAGACTTGAGATTAGTCTATAACAAACATCTTTCAAGAGTAACGATCTTCAATGCACCGAAACAAGTTCCATCTTAATTGAAACTGGGAAAACCGTGGCAAATATTTCAACAGTATAATATAAATATTCCATTTCAATCAAATGTTCAAACAATTGTATATTGCACAACTTACATGTATTGTATCTAATCAGTAATCACTAAATGGATATAGATCAGGTGTTAGAAGTCCATTCAGTTTACTATAGATATTTAATTATGTTTTATCAAATGTTTAAACAATTATATTTGCACAACTATCATGTATTATATCTAATCACTAAATGGATATAGATCAGGTGTTAGAAGATGTCAATTCAAGAGTTGATTATGTCAGTGATAAAGTCAAAAGATGGACAACAGTTATCACAGCTTAGATTTGATAGTTTTGCTATTCAATACACCGACAAAACAAAGAGTTTCAACCACATGTATTAGGAATATTGTTGATTCAATAATTTAAGGCTTTTTACAGCCCTGGCAAAGTGCCACCAACAAGGGAAAAACCTCAGCAAGCAGTAAGAAGCATGTTGAGAAATTCACAAATATGTTTGGAAACCTGTGATGATGATGAAACCATTCTTCTCTCTGTCGAGATCAATGTCATTCGGAATAAAAGCAACATCGTCCTGTCGTTCTAAGCACGGGTGCCGACTATCTTTCAAATGTATCCCACTTCCTTCTTCACCAGGCTCGCTGATGGATGGTTTCACATATGGTTCTGGGGCATTGACTGATACCTTCAAGTAACAGATTTTATCACTTATTGAAATCATTATTTCTAATATTCCATGCTGCGTTCACAGGAAAATAAGATATGGCCACCTGGTGGCCAGTAAAATAAGTATGTGTATTCAAACCTGCGCAAAACTGATCAAGACATCCAACTTTGCTATGATTTCTCCAAGTTGAAGCATAGGGTCGGAGTAACCTGATGCAATTCCAATAATCTCGTTAACAATGGCCAGTTGCTGTTGTTCATAATCACCGAGGCATTCTCGGTAAGAGTCGCTAAGACTGCTCAATCTGTCTGTTACAAACCTGTAGGAAAAAGGGGTAATTAGTACAGTCATCGAGTGAGAAACTATGGGGTGGAAATTTAGTTTTCAGAATTTCACAATTCTCTGGTATGGTGATAAAAAAAAAAAAAATTAGTAAAAATATATATATATATATATATATATGGTGATAAAAAATGCTTCCAGAGACAACAAGACTCTCTCTCTTTATTCTGACAAATCGTTATTTCAAAAAAAAATTATAACTGGTCAAAAAAAATTTACACATCACATTGTTATTTTTCACATTCGAGATATAGAGAAAATATCAATCAACCAGGGAATAGATATCAAATAAAATATACACATTCAGTATACTCTTCAGTAATAAGGCAATATTTGGTATAACATCTATTTTTTGCCAGGGAAAAAGGCATAAACACACGAAGAAATCAAGTAAATTTTATGACCTCACTCCAGCTTTGGTTGTGTCAATTGTACAGAATTGCTTCTTATTTCGAAGATTCCTCTCTTCTTTACATGTCACTCGAAAGAAATAACCGAGTTGGGAATTCGACTCCAGCTGAAGAAATGAGAATGCAATACAATCAGACTTGGCTAGCTCGGGAATAAGTTTCAAAATGACATGTTCATTTATATATCAGTCATATATATTTTCAGGGACTGCACAGCACGGCACTACAAAAAGGGAGAAAAATAATTTCACTTGTTTTTAAAGATATACCTTGATTGTTTTCCCCTTTTCAAGTGATAAATCTCTGGCAGCTTTATCAAAACATTCATCCATTTTAATTTTAATTTCGTCCATCTTTTCTTGCAATTTCATCAATTCTGGATCAAAGTCTGCTTTCACACGGAATTCATGCTGCTCGATCTGAGAATTTCAATTTGTGAATAAATGATTACTGCATTTTGGATTTTTCAGGACTTCAATGACGATTTATGGGTTTGAATGCAGGTAAAAACAGGTGTACATACTTTCATGACACCTAGAAAGTTAATCTTGCTACCCTTTTTGTCTAATGAGCTACCAAGAATATTTATTACTTATCCACTTCCAAAACAATATGAAAAAAAAATTACATGCTGGTAGCTTACAGAGGTAAATCGAAATATATGTTGCGATTCAACCCTTCTCAATATAAGGGGCCGAAAGAAGAGGTTTCGAGACACAGATAATATATAGAGTGGCCTTTATATAAAAGAATCAATAACTCTTAAGGCCCTATATAATCCAGGTTAAAGTCCTGCTAGTACATAGACACTATTCCCTTTGTTGGAATCGATCTTTCCTACCAGTTTGAAATCCAATGTCGTTTCCATCATCTCTGTGAATTTCACGAAATTCAATGCAGCTTCGTGCATCGGTGTTGTGAAGTATTCCTTGATGAGGTCTGCATATTTACCTTCGTTTCTTGTTAAACATTCACATAAGTATGGAACTGATTTGAGAGCCTATTAATTTGAATAACATTTTTTACAAGTAAGCAGAATTAAATCCAAGTAAAAAAATAACTAGAATTGTGCGCTGACTTGGCGAATCTTGAAACCTAGAACTGAGAGTTTGTATTGATCATTACATAAGTGGTGATGTTCCTAAAAATTGAGTTGAGATGGATAGAGTTCGATATTGAGAGTTAAGCTTCTTACAGATAAGTTAATATAATACATAGTAGATAGTTTTTGCTGAGGAATATGAAGCTTAGTTTAGTGTAGCCGTATAGAACAATATTTGTGGCTAAGTTTATACAGATTGATGTAATTTTACACATAAATATATTTCAATTACATAGGTTAGGAAAATAAGATTTTATGATTCGCAATGATACGATGAACGAACTCAAATCGAAAACGGTTCCATTTTCCTTACCGAGTCCATTTCAGATAATTCATATCAAATATTTGAAATCGAATGCAATGATTTTCGCATATTATGATGTACTAGACATCATCGCGTAGCATTCGCCAAGTAATCATAGATAACTTGTCCATAAATTGATACCTGATAAACTTTATAGCAATCTTGAAGAGTTGACTTTTTCCTGTGAAATTTCTTAGACATTCTGCAAAAAGGTAAGAAAAATTTAAAGTTGAGAAATGACATCAAAAGAGCTCATTTCATTGTAAGCACCTGCACAGATCAGGATAGCATCTCATCTGTTCATCGGCAACCGTTAGTCTCAACGTTGTATCTTCAACGAACGCTTCCACTAAATTTAGCCGTTCCCTCACATGATTGACATCTAGCAGTGGCTGCTTTATCCACTGACTGAGTAACCTTCGACCCTGGGAAGAAATTCAGCGATGAAAAACTTTTTTCATATTTGCAAAATATTTCCAACCTCTAAAAGTAGCCCTTGACTTGAAATTGAAATGCAAAAAGGTAATGTAAAATTAAATAAACAATTGAAAAAAATTAATTCAGTATATATTCAAAAGTCAAACCTGGGGAGTTTTGCATTGATCAAGCAAATTGTAAAGGGAATCAGCTGGTTTCCTTGCTCCTCCCACAAGCCCTCCAGAACTCTCGCTTGAAAACAGATTGAGGGCAGAGTAAGCTGACCTGTCCAGTCTCATAAATTGGGAGAGATCGTACGAACGGTAGGTGTACTGGTCGAAATTATTATCGTTGTTTAGAAGATCGAGATAATGGATGCATGCTGCAAGACATCCAGCAGCTGGTTCTTTTTCTGAAATTTCCTTATTAACAGCTGCACTCATGGTCTCCCCTGATCTATAACAGTGAAATAAGATATATTGAAATATTCAATACATTTTTCACATTGCACGATGTATACTGCCCGAATAAGAATCAGGATGCTGGAGCATGCAAAATGTAGTATCTTTTATACTTCTTATTTTTCTTCAACAGCCTGCCAAGATCCTGTAAAATATCCTTAGAATCAAAATCCTTCTTGGTTCTCTCGGAGACGAGCACACCACTACGTTTCACCACTTCGGCTATCTTGCTGGACTCAGAAGTTTGATCCTATTTTAAAAGCAAAAATCCAACTATAATTCATGACAGGATATCCCCATTACTAAGATTAGTTTATTCTTCCACACTAGAATGCAACAGAGGATAGCAGACTAAAATAAGTGATTGCAAACGAGTCCTTTAAATTGGTTAAGAAAGGTTTAGAGAACAACATTCGTGGGCAAGTAAACAAATGCAAGTTAATTTACAATCCATTAAATTAGCAATTATTATACAGTAATATTTAGATCACTGCCAAGATGGTGAATGTTTTTTATCGAATATACATCTACAGGTCACAAAATAACGGCCAAATGGCTGGCAATTTGAAGGCTTTGACAGTCGTGAAAATTGGACACCGGTCAAAATGACAGGGTATAAAATGACAGGAACATTTGTGTTTTCAATGCGAAATCAAACATGACAAAAAATAACTCAATTGTAAAAGTTTGTTTTTCATACGATAACCGTAAAAGTTCGTTGTTGGAATGATGAACATCCTCAATTTACTTTTTGTATCAAGCGGCATTATAAAAGAAAATAACATTGTCTCTCTGCATGCCAAGTATTCACAAGATTTCATTTATATACAATATATTTCCCGTTTTCTAACTTTGTGTTATTTTAGTAGCAAGGTAAGCTAAATTATGCAGTGTTTTTAATGCAAATAATTTGACAGGCCAAACAACAGTTCTGACAGGCTTCGACTGGCCAACCCTGTCAAAATGACAGGCCTCCCAAAATTCCTCTATTGTGCCCTGCATCTAGTACAATTAAATAATTTTAATCTTGAAAATAAAAATATACCAATTTCAGAAGCAAGCATTCTCTAGCTCCAAGTTGAATTATAGCAGACTCGAGATTTGAGAAAACATCGTTGTCTTCAAACTCAGCGATACACATTTCTCTTACTGTTGTGTCAATGAATCCTATTCCAACGTTTCTTATTCCTGAGATAAAAAGCAATATACACAATGTAGATAGCTGGAAGAAGGTCATAAATGCATGTGTGCACTGCATACTTTAATAGTTACCTGATGATGACTGGAAATGCTTCACCGCAATAACTCCTGAAGAAGTACCTGCTACTTCAGAATTGTTAAAAAGCAATTCTTCCACCTTGACAAATATATTTGGAGTAAAATATATTCATTTCATATAATAATTGCATGTATGATCATAACAATTAACAAACAAAGTGTTTGTGCTCATGTGTGCACAACTTCTATTATATGATCCTAGAAACTGTAAGAATAGATATAGATTGCAATATAGATTGCTCGTTCATTTTTTAATGCATGTGCATTTATCTCTTCTATGGGCTAACCTCTGTCAAATTTCCAGGCGACGCCTTGTAAGAAAGATCCCATCCGTAACTGCCCTTTGTTTTACTTTTGTATATTTCAATCCTGTAATTTCTCACAAGCAGAAGCTCTTTTGCGAGTGATTCGAAATTCAGTTGGCTCAAACACAAGATTGCGATTGCTTTTTCTCCTGTGCAACAAAAGTTTTTTTACTTTAACATATTTTATTGGCTGAATTTTTTAGTAGAAAAGTTTAGCGTACTTTATTATTATAGGAGCAAATTTAAAATGTAAAATCAGCGTATTAAAAATTTTCTGGGTATCATGAACTATAGTGCAAAAATTAATTTTTGAAGCAAAAAAATTTGTATCATTTTTTTTAATACACATATTGGTGATCTTCCAGATGTTACGACTGATTATCCTCTTCCTCTTTTTCTTTCAATTTCCTAAACCTAACCCTAACACTAATCCTGACCATGACCCTAACAGTAGGCTAAGAATTTATATTAACAATAAACAAACTAATGTCATTTTTTGGTTTTTATTTGCATTATAAAAAAATATAAATAAGTGAGAATGAGAAAGAGAATGAAAAATGGCACGCAGAGATAATTAGTAAGAGGAGAGAAATGATCAGGCGACAACAACAGGAGTTCTACCCACACATTCATTAAATACATTTCCTAACCCACCTAAATCCTTGGTACATCTCCTAAACCAAACCCTAGCCCGGCAAGAACCACCAACGGGTTAAAGTAAAGTGCTTTTATTTAAGGTAGTGGGCTGTGTTTTGTGCCTCTGTACATTTTACTATAAGGCATACAGCCAATATACATAGTAAATATGGTAAAACTCCTGTTGTTGTAACCGGATCATTTTCTCTCCTCTTACTAATTATCTCTGCGCGCCATTCTTCATTCTCTTTCTCGCTTTCTCATCTCACTCTTTTATATATTTTTTTATAATTCAAATAAAAACAAAAAAATGGCGTTAGTTTGTTTATTGTTAATATAAATTTCTACTGTAAGGGTTAGGATCAGGGTTATGGATAGGGCTAGGGAATAGAAAGAAAGAAAGAGGATAATCAGTCGTAACATCAGGAAGATCACCGTAAATCTAACCTTTTCCAATCGTTTTCACATATGTGGTGCTCTTGAAAATTTCTTTGGCAGCAAGTGTTGCATTGCCTCCATGCGTGGTGTAGAATTCACCATGATCAAACGCAATAAAAGTAGTCTCTGATGCAGTTACGAATGTATGAAGATAAGTTGCAAGCTGCTTTTCCTGATTGTCTTCCAAACTATATTTTTTCTTAAGGTTGCCCATCGTGAATACTGTATTGGCATTTTATTTTCGTTTGCAAACAGCAATACAACATGAGTGAATTTCGCGCGACATTTTCAGTCGCCAGAAACGATGAAAATGGGGAGCCAAGGTAATGTTTCAATGCCAGAAATAATAAAAATATCAAACTAAAAATGAATCCATATGAAATGTTAGGTTTAAACTAATAGATAGCATTTGAAAAAATGATTATAGAAAAAAATATATATTCGATTCGAATTTAACCAAATTACCTTTTTCTTGTTTTATGTGCATCAATTTTCACAGGGAAAACAAATATTTATGACTTAATAACAAAATTATGATATGGAATGAAATAACCCACGGCACTAGTTATTTGTATTCATAGTATCACAAAAAGACCCGATTATTTCTCAGCTTGTTTATGCTCTGCATATGAAGGAAATGTAAACGAGTCTCTCTTCTACGGAAATCACGAAACTATGTAATTTAATCCTGCACACATACTGCCTTCCTATAAATTATGTCATTCAAAGGAATTACCACTTTAATATCAATGTAATTACTGAATTTTTTTTTTATTTGGTGTCATAATGATGAAATGAAATAAAAGCACATATAGTTAAAATCCATCCACGGTGAAAACGATTTTAAAATGATAAATTATGTGTATATATGTTGTATATTAATATTCAAAAATAATGTTAAAAAAATAATAAAAATGTGTTATTTCTTTATTGCGATTAAAGCAAAGCATCTTGGAGATAAAAGCGGATTGAAGACACTCTTAATTGAAGATTGGATACCTGAAAAGCATAAGAATTAATTAATAGTTAATAGTGTCAAATAGAGAATGTCATTTTCATTTACTCACCATTTTCAAACAAATAAATTGCTCTGTCCAACAATATGACTGTTTCTATCAATGGAGAGAGCATTATACACAGAACATAATAAATTATCACTTTGTCCCATTCCAACAGCATTTCTTGCACTTTGGAATCATTTTCCTTCAATCCATCAGTTGGCAGAGAAAGCTTAATTAGTGCTAAACGCGCATATCTGTAATACACTCTCAAGTTATATATAAAAAAACATAATTACAATATCAACAATCTGATTCATACTCGTAGAAAGGTTTCAAGTGAGCTTTTGCAATGGCCTGCAATGCACATCCCTGTTTATGCGAATGATCTTTTCTTAAAATCCATTCCAGGACAGCTCTGTAGCAATGCATTTTCAAGTCAGCGCCGTTTGCTGAAAGAAAATGTCAAAACTTTGATTTATATGGTAATACAATAATCTGTGGGGTGAAAATTTTCATGAAAATCTTACCCTCCAACCTCTCCATATACTTTTCATTAGCATGATTTGAAACCTCTCTGCATTTGTAAGCTAGCTGATGCCTTGATAGTGAAATGACATATTTACTCATGGGGTATCCATGTCTGGTTTGATCTTCATCCGTGGTCAGTTTCATATAACAACATGCAACAGAAACCAAGGCAACAACTTCTTTCGTGTTGGCAAAAGTATGAATCATAGTTGCGCTTAAATCGCCACAGGCATGCAGTCCAGTCAATAGCAAGCGTTTTTTCATTGAAGATTCTGAATGTGCACAAATGAAATAAAATTTTTAGAATATAATTTTTGGAGTATAATTTGCCTATTGTTTTTCAGATTTTCTTACCTCTTGCATTGATCAGATCCATAAATTCATTGCTGGCTATATATTGGGGAATGTGTTGAACAATGTATGATGGTTTTTCTATCTTTAAATGAGGTTTTTCCTATAAAGAAATGTGAATAATAACTCATTTTAAACTATTCATTACAACTATCCTCCTACTTTTTCAGCCAGTTCCATACATTCTCTGTCGTATTTTTCAGCCCTTTCCACATTAAATTTGTTTCCTTCTACCGCTGTCACTTTCACATCATGGCCAATACTAACAAGTCTGGAGAGATATCCTTGTCCTGCTCCAATATCCTAAAAAATACAGAATAAGTTTTTTTTGTAATATTACTTGAGATTTATAAACCAAATACTCCAGAGCTGTGGTTCTTAATCTTTTTCCTGCCATGACCCACTGTCGCTCTGCATGATGACAAGGTGACTCTTGAACATTTTCCCCAAAAAATCACCATTTTTACATAGCATAACTAATGTTCACTTCAATTTTGTACTAACTTAAGTAAGTACTGTCAAATAATTCATTTAATTTAAAAATCAAAAAGTGCTTCAAATGGTAATTTTATTCATTTCAATCAATGAGATCGATGTTCCTGTTTTTTATCAACCAAGTTAGCGCTCGCATGTTATGAATTCTGAAGGGTCATAATTAAAGCACATTAATAAATGCAAATCTCGAACTTTAGAAAATCTTACATATTGTTGTAACAATTAGGCTGTCTCATCCATGGTAATGTATTTTAGTGGGATTAGTCACTATTTTATAAGTTAAGTAATAAAAACTACTCGAGTGTTCATGACCCACAAAAATTCTTTCTGTGACCCACCTGGTGGGTCATGACCCATAGATTAAGAACCCCTGCTCTAGAGACCCCATATCATGATAATTTCAGCCTGTACAAGGTGATCACTTCAGATGACACTTACCACAACTTCAGATGCATTTGCTTGCGATACAACTTGCAAAATCACCTAGAAAAACATTTGGAAAAGAAATAAAAGACTTATCAGATAGATCCAAAGTAAATTGAATTCATACCTGAGAAAGTTTCCTTATTTCATGCTGCTTTTTGGGTTTCACATGTTTTCTAAACATATGTTTCATCAGCCTGCTCTGAGATGGGTTTGTAGGACTAAATTCCTTTTCATCTGTGAAAGAATCAGCAATTTCTTTTCTATTATTTAATGAGCTTCAAACTTTGACATGAAATCATACCAAAATGTAATACCTTCATCACCCTTACTTGATCTTGGAAGTGATAAATGTGCACAGGTGGCTTTGAATGCCAACAATGATAAAGGAAAGACTTGGGTGTATCCCTGCCTGCCAAAATCAAATTCACGAATACACAGAAGTCCGAAGAATATTTTCATAATGTTTTCTCACGTTTGTTGTTTGTCATGCATTCCACAGAAAACCTCCCTCAACATATCAGGAGGTTGCATATTTTGAAGCGCATCTCTCCATTTCAACGGAAGTTTCTTCCAATGATTTTCAACAAAATACTCCTGATAAAATAGAAAGTTCACTTCATTTGCCAAGTAAATGACATACAGCCTATATCATAATAGTCATGGTTGTCACTACATTGCATCTTGCAATGTCATAAACCATTCAGTTGGTTTTAGTGACTTGCCATATTTTTCTATACTGACCGCTGTTTTCCGATTTTTGTTATCTCAAAATGATGAAAAATAAAAATTCTATCTATCTATCTATCTATCACATAGCCTACTATCCCTCAATGAAATATCAGAATTTTTACAGGTAAAAACAAAAGTTTGGTTCTCTTTATTTCAAATAAACTGGCTTATGCCAACTACCAGTCAGATAAGGAGAAATTCTACTTCACATACATACAGTGAATTGTAATATTGCTAAGTTAGTGATTATATTTTTGTACAAATTATTTATGTTTATACTATTTAGGCTATAGGCCTATATTGCCTATTTAGAAATGTTATGGCATTTTTTCTATGGACTGACTACTCTTTTGTTGTCTGCAACGAATAAATAAAAAAAATATATTGTTGATCTTATTGTAAAATGAATTACATACAACTCTACCCTAACTAAATATATAAACGTAATACTCACTATAATGTAAGAATCGACCAAGAACTTGTATTCATGGAGAACCTCAAGAAGACGTTTTACGTGTGATTTAACTAAAGAAATATTTTCATTGGTGATGTCCATGATTCCTGTTTTTCAGAGACTTGTTTTGTAAACACAATTCACACAAAAACCAACAAGTATTCATGAACGACGATAAAATAGAGAGAACACATGTGTGTCCTAAATGTAGATATTTCGATTGCCAAATAACATTGAAAGACGCCAAAAATGAGTCCATAAAAATCTGAGATAGTTATTATTTTTGAAAATATACACTTACTTCGATCTTAAACTCCTCTGCTTCATATATTATTTTAATTGCTCCACACTTTTTTTTATCTTAAAAATTGAGGTAAAACCAAAATGTATCGCGAAATAGTCGAATTTCCTACTAAAGATAAACTGTTTTCCCCATTTTTAATCTGGCAGAAAGTTCTCCGATACGGATCATTGATTTCGGTCAAAACAAATGAGTTGCTTTGTTTTTGATTGCTCTCATACGGAGGTACAATTATGGTCCTCGTTCTGGGTCATTTTTTTTTTGTAAATCGGTTAAAGGCACATTATTTGGTTTTAGTATCATGGCATAGTTTTCTATACGGACGCTGTTTTCGAAAAGTTGTATCTTGAAATGACGAAAAATTAAATTTCTATCTAAAACACCCCAAAAATGTGGAAATACCCCCATTTTAATATTGTAAGGTTGCGGCAATATTCATAAAATACGCTAAAGAAGAATGCTTTTATTTAAGTATGTATGAAATAGGCAAGAGTAAAAATTCACTCTTATTTGAATTTTTATTCATATGTAATCTTCACCATAATAATTTGATATATTGTGATATCATTTTACAGATATTTTTATACATTTTCTACCATAACTTAAAATCCGTTACAGGACAGGACAATTTTAGATGGATGTCGAAGATGCGTTCAGTTTAGCTGGTAACTTTGGAAAATTTCAAGTTGTCACAACTACGATTAATTTTCTATCTAACGTAAGAACCCATTCTTTATTATGTAGGCTAATTATTAATATACTTTTTTTTTCTTCATATCAGAGCAATTTTATATATATATATATATTACTTTAACTATGAATCAATTTTGTGTGAATTGTTAATGCTTATCTTCATTTTTATCTGACTTTTTAGATTCTTTTCGGGAGTCAGATGCTATTGATGGTAATTGTTGGTGCGACTCCTGACAAAAGTATTCCGAGTGAAGCAAACCTCACTACCATAGTAACAGAAGTGAGCTAGCCAATATTTACTTTATTAACAAATCTAATCCTGGCATCTTTGATGAGAGATGAATATTCATTATTGTATATTCTTTCAGTGGGA
>JAUELA010130204.1:0-15322 GCA_031471845.1 Boltenia villosa | reverse complement strand
CCAAAGAGCTTCTTAAGGACATTATGCAGGAAGATCCAAGAAAAACACAATTAATAATGAAAAAAGAGGCATATGTCACCAACAATCCCACTTGGCACTTGAAAAGTTAAATATATTTCTTTTCCTTTTCTTTGTCAATACAGCATAGCTATCATTACTGATGAGTTTTTATGGACAATTTATTCAAGTTATGGTCTATTTTAGTTCAATTTGTTACAAAATCTGCACTTTAGACCTCTGGCTTTCTGATACCAGTGTAGGGGAAGATGAATTTTTCTATTTTCTTCGAGTTCAACCTTCTGTCAATTTTTTTTGTGGGGTTATATAAAAAGCCCAGAAACCAAGTTTTGGCCAATTTGGTTCATGGGAACCCACGCATAATTTGACCTGAAATCTGAAAAAATTGACTTATCTTTTCTGGAATAAATATTTGATTTTCTATCTGAGTTTGTTGCTTGATAGACTGCTTAATGAAATACCTCACTAAGTTGTTAATTTTATTGCATGAAGATTAGACTAAATAGTCTGGTTGTTGAATCAAATTGGACTAAAAATCCCTGTTCCATACAGTGTACATTCGAAAGTAACTATCAACTAAAACTTGTGTGTTAGCCTCGTGTGAATCTCTCAAGAACAAGTCAAGTACTTTGTACATTTATTGTTATTCAACTATTGCCCACTTCACAAGCACTGGATTATGCTCTTCACAACTTTGTATTGGTTACTGTTTAGTGCTCAAGGAATACTTTCCTTCAATATTATTGAAAAACACGTTTTTGGAGATTTTGAAACTACCTAGAAAGAGTACAGAAGGTAAAGCAGAGCGCAAAATAACAGACAGTCATTGGTCAAATGACTGGCTATTCGAAGGCTTTGACAGTCGCAAAATTTGATGCCGGTCTAAATGACCGCCTAAAAAATGGCAGGAATGTTTTCAATGTGAAATTGAACAGGACACAAAATAACTCAATTGTAAATGTTTGTTTTTCATACGATTTCATTTATATACAATATATTCCCCCGGTTTTCTACGTTTGCGTTATTTAAGTAGCAAACAAAACTAATTTATGCAGTGTTTTTAAGGCAAATAATTTGACAGGCCAAACAACGGTTTTGACAGGCCAAGCCTGTTAAAATGACAGGCCTCCCGAAATTCCTCTATTGTGCCCTGTAAAGGTATAGTTGTAGGGATAGGCTCTTGAATCGAATGTGATTTGACAATCAGCATCACTTGATATTTTTCCTGTTTCATATCTTGCTTAGTATTCGACAAGTATATTGGTCCGCTATGTTTTTTATATTTTGTTTGTATGTTCCAGTATCTGCATGGCGTCATAACTCACTCAAATCTTGATCAAACCTCTTCAAATCTGAAACTCGTATAGATATATCGCTTCTTTTTACGCCAATATTCTGTCTTATGCTGTCACTCTACATGATGTGTTTGAAGAATTTATGCTATCCACTATTCCGACATTTGTAACCGAACAATAGGTATTCTTGATACTCAAATTCTGCACCCGCAATATCAATGAACCACACATGGCTTGAATTTCGTCATATGTTTCCATAAGCAGTTACGCCATAATATCACTTCAAAAATTTCGCAATATCTTTGAATGCCTTTATATCCGAAACGACTCGAGAAAAGTCATCATAAATTGGTACCTAGCTTTTAGTCATGAAACGATAATATAATTTGAATTTTTTTTAGTTATACCCACCAGTTTTTGTTTGGATTTGATTTGATTTAACAATTGTATTCAAATCTTTAAAATTTAAAGACACCCATCCCTAGTTGGAGGTATATTTATTATTTTGGGGGAAGAACGCTCTCCAATTTTCTCCTTCCATAATCTATTACACTAAAGTCTTTAAGTATAGACATCCTGGTATATCTCATGGATTGTGCTAACGTCAAAATCAAAGGCATCCTTCATCACTAGAACTACAGCTGTTAAAAGATCAACGGTTAATCTTAACTTGTTAGTTAACCATTCATCGAATTTTGAACAATTCAACCGAAGCTACATTTAAAATGCTCATTATGCAATGATTAATTGAGAAAGCAATGTTCTGCCGATGTGTGCCTGTAATCAACGCTAAATATCCTGGAAAGACAAACTCGCTGTTTTTGTCAGTATTGCCCGATCATCAATATCAAATGGTGAACAATGCGCAAAGATCCACGTCGCACCTGGACTTAACTTCAACGTTCAAAAATTGTTTTGTTTCGTCATTTTAGAACAATGCAATGACCATTAATCAATTTGTCTGGATCCGAAGTAGTATTCAAATAATTATGACATCACCACCAAGATTTAAAGTAAGGTTTTGTACCAGTTAACTGTTAAATTAGAAGCCCTAACCTGAACTCTCTTGCACAATTTCTCTGTTTCAAATTTCCTACAATTCATTAAAACTGTCACGTCATCAATCACATTTCATGCCTCATCTTTACACTGATTTTACACGACTAAGCACAAATATAAGATCGCTTTTTGATCAGATAAATCAAGCGTGTTTAAATTCACATGAATAATTAAGTAAGTGATTATTACGGATCACAGTACTAAGTACAGCCAATGTGACTCACTCGTTCTAAATCACTGGGAAACATTATTAATCAGAGTTTGACAAAATCAGGAAATTTGGAATGCTTCTGGTGCTCATATTCTCTGGCCTCAAATTTCACATAAATTTGAGTGTCTTTTATTTATTCAATCTATATATGTGTTTTCCATAGGAAGTGTGTAGTGGGCAGACTGTGTATTAAATTGTGTATAGAAAAAAAAAAGTCGAAAAATATTCAAGTTAGAAAAAAAGTCTTGGGTGTAGGATTTTAAACTTGCTTAAACCCTGAATTTTGTAACCCCACTGACGACCCATACAATGTTACACCGACTCCAGGGGGTCTATATCACCCTCTTCGGGGCCCCCTGGCCTGGGTCATTATTGAATTTTGCTGTCAAAAATTTCATGTGTTATGTTCTATATCACTCAGGGTGGTCCAACTATGGGCCCGAGTGATTGTGAATGGCCCGTTAACTAGCGCTCGTAATGATATATTGATCTATTGTTTTTTTTTTTCTAAAAAAAATGAGTGACTTCCATATTTTAAAAAATAATACTGCAGTATAAAACAAGAGCTAATGGGACTGATTAAAACATCTTGAAGCTAAACACATTTAAAATTCAAAAAAACAGAAATCAAATGAGAAATGAAACACTAGAGTAGTTAGGCGCTTGTCTTCAACCTGCGACAACCAACATAAAAATCCATATTGAGACTCTGGTATAAAAAGTCTTGATTCCAGACATTCCAATAGCAGACAAGAATATGACCAGCAATATGTATGAATAAATTCGAAGCCCCTGAAAGTTGGACCACCCTGCTCTATATCACAACCTTTTCAGTTTTCAATTGCTTTATCATACAACTGCCTTGGACACATTACACAGACACAGTACTTAGACTATATAGGTAGGCACAATGACGGACTTGTATTTATAATGATTTTTATCAAATAAAAAGGTAAATACTAGCTGCCATGGATAACACCCAATCATCTTACTTCCAACACACCTTTCAATTTTAATTTTAACACTGGCCAATATTTTGAGAAAATGTACCTCATTAACCACTTCATAGCTTTCTATAATGTGCTTATTGAGCGTTATGAATGCTTGTATGAGGCTTGTTAAGTTTTATAGCAACCACGTGTGAAAATTCTCTGATTTGCCAAGCACAGCCAATTTCAAAATTCAGTGGTCTGAAAATGGCCCAATTAAATGAATCTCAATATATCCTGATATGCAAACATGTCTTTCTGTACCAAATCTATCCATTTTATTAATGATAATTATATTTTCGTTCAATAATAACTGTTATTTACTATTTTTTTGTTGGATGCTGCACGCTAAAGTCCTTACAAACAATCATGTGGCCTTTAGTACATCGGTTTTTCCCCTGTGTTAGCTATACTCTCTGCATTTTAATACTAACACCACTGCTTTCTTTGGTTCTACTCATTGCCACAAGACCTGCATTTTTTAATCTAGCTTGACGATTTGCGGCGTGCCATGATCCAGTTACATTTGATTATTTCCTGACATATTTCTCTCGTTTTTGCGGTCGCACGTGGTTCAAATCCCTGTGGTATTGAGCTTGATTAAATGCCAATTGAACCTAATCAAATATTAACATCCTAAAGATCGAAATTGAATGAAAAGTGGTAAAATATGTGTTTATGAGTTATCTTATAACATAGATATATAGGCTTGCTGGGCTGCTTTGTGTAGCTTTGGGTTAAAAAAAAATGAAGAAGATAAAATTTAATATTTTGAAATAAAGTATTTGCATTGAGTCGGCAACTTAATTCGAAGTGATCTCTTATTATTCATCTAGAAAAGAAAGATGTTGTAATGGATCAAAAGCTACGAAGTAAAAGTTTTACTCCTAACAAGACTAAGCTAAGCCCCTTTCACACTAGGGCTGTTAATTTCAGTCATTTTCAAAAACGGTTAACTGGTTCGAAATCTTACCAGTCAACCGTTAATTTTACACTTTTGATAGTGGATATTTTAAGGGATATATTTATTTGGATACTACTTCGGATTAGGCCAAATTATTTATTTTTTATTGTATTGTTCTAAATTGACGAAACAAAACAATTTTTAAATGCAATACTAATACTCAAATGACGAGTTTGTCAAACCAAGATATTTACCGGCGACGCAGCGACAGTATATTACTGTTATAATTAAATATTACTGATGCACTTTTGCGTTTTAAATGTAGCACCGGTTAAATTGGTTAAAATTTTATGAACGGTTAACTGACGAGTTCCTTCATCCCTATTTCACACTATGGTAGAATTGCCAAAGATTTGCCTATTCACAAAGATGAAACTACGCAAATGCTTATTTGCAAATTAGCATGACCGTAGTTCTACTTAGCAAATCAGCATTTGCGTAGCTTTTACTTTGTAAATAAGCAATTCTTCTTCAATTCTACTGTAGACCTACTGTAGTGTGAAAGGAGCATGAGTCTTTTATTATTTTTATATTTTATAATTCTTGTTTGAGCACCCTTGTAGCTTATGCAACATACGGATCCACAACTAGAAGGAAGCATAGAGAAAGGATAAATAAACTCTTTTCTGCTGTATAATATCTCACCATCTTAGCTAAGAATTCTCACAATACCTTATTAAACTCACCCAGACCAACCTAAACTGCATACTTCCACACTTGGTCTTAATACCTTACTAACTGTATTGTCTTATCTAATCTAACAAGTGAAACACGATAGACATAGAATGGAATTTATACGAAATAGAGGATAGTTGTGATAACTCAGCATTGCAACATACGTCATGTGGCCTTGGTGGGAGATAAGCTCTCTTTTCTCTCTGATTATTTGCTATCAATGCTAAATATAGATTACATAATGGTGTTTCCCAGCCTAGCTGTCTGCTTGTTCATTCCGAATTATACTTTTAGTATTAGTATATTAGTATTAGTATTTCAGTATTAAGTATTAGTATATTCTTGAGTATAAGTCAAATATTTTTCACCTTAAAAGTACTCTAAAGTTGACAACTCAATCAATCTATGGTCTGTTATAAGTTGTGTTTGTGTCATCTGATTAATTGGTTTTGTCTTAAATTTGATCTCACCTTATACTTAAGTGTGCACTGTACTTAATGTAGACTCTGGAAGAAAAAATGGTTTTATATCAAAATTAATTAAGGATAGATAAGATTGGACATTCTCTAAAACCCAGCGGGCCCAAAACTTTACCCACCCGCATTTACCCACCAAATTTCAAAATATCAAGCCGTACTCAAAAACATTAAAGAGAAACGCCCCACATCCTTCTCTCACACATACGATGTAAACACTATGAGAAACATGAGGTTTCTAAAAAAAAAAAATTATCCAGACAAAAAAAATAAAAAATTATCCAGACAAACAAAAAAAATTTAAAAAATAAAAAATTATCCAGACAAAAAAAAATAATAATAAAAAATTATCCAGACAAAAGAATAAAAAAATAAAATAAAAAATTATTTAGACAAAAAAAAATGTAACTGCAACTCGAAGTCAATGCCGTCAACCTCTGCTAGTGTTCTAAAATTTTAAAGGTATAGGATATTTTTAGATAGAGAATTATTTCATGTTACTTGGAATCACTGATTTCCTTGGAGATCTCTATTCTGTTTTAATTGACTCCTAATCAATAAACTTGTCCAAACTGATTGAAATTTAACTGTTCATTTCACACGTAATTGAATCAGGAACGGAAAATAATTATATGATGATAAACTGATCTATTCCACACATTGAAAATCGTGAAAAATTCATAATAATGATTTCCAACTATTCGAAAATATGAAAATAATGAAATAAAATATGAAAATAAGATGGCCGGAAAAAATGTCACAAATTTATTCACATAATAAAAGGGGTTAGAATTAATGGGTTAGTGGGTTAGTGTTAGCTATTTACTCCTTTGACGCTTTCATGTGACCTTGTCTCCTACAGCTCAAAATTGAATGATTGCAATAATATAGATATTGAACCTCAAGCCTTTGTCATGACCATAGTACAATGCAAAGTTGATTTTAGCAAGCACTATTTCATTCTATTCCATACCATTCAACTTGTATAATCAACCCATATTTTAGATATTTTTTATCAATTTCAGCCTTGTATATATATATGTATATACAATTTTTAGCTTTAAATTACTTAGAATTTCATCTCAAATGAAAAAGGTTGTAAGACATCTTTAAATTTAATAAATTTCCATTCGAAACTCAGACATATAATTTCTCTAAAAGACTTCGTTCGTTAGCAAAATTTCAAAAGGTTTATACTTTATACTGCATCTGAGAATACTTTTATATCATCAATCATATGTAACATACTATAGCTTAGGTTTTGTAGTTTCCTTGATCCCGACTATCTTCTTAAAAGGTTGACGGTATGCCATTTGCACTTTCTAACTTGACACTAAGCCTGCCAGAAGCCAGCATTATAGATCTGAAGTGCATACAATGTCAGTTCCGGCCTCTGTTTCCTCCACAACCCATTGCTTTCTAATTTGTGGTTAATTTAATCTAGAACTGGCTAGAAATGAAAGCGATCCAACCCCTGGGGAATACATGGCTGGAGACGTGTACGGTCATTGACGTTAATGACTTTTGGAATGTGCTGGGCCGACCTGTCAACACTTTTATCAAATTAAATTCAATCTAGAATGACTCATTTAAGCTGGCATCTTGTATATTTGACTTTAACTCCAACAGCCCAATTGTCCATTTTAATAGGTATTACACCATATGCTAATCTTGGAGGATTGTTTTAATTCCCTGAAGACCTTACGTTAATCCCAATGTGTGGCCCTCAGATCATATCTATCTTTTCTTTGACCTTTATTCTAGTCTAGTACCCCCAGGGGTCAAGTTAACCCTATGGGCTTGTAAGGGGTGAGGGTTATTTCACCCCAAGCACGTGTTGGAGATGGGTTTTTTCTATGATTGGATTTAAAAAAAAATAATTTCTAACAATTGACAAGCAAATTTAGACTCTGTCGTTTTATGTCTGCATTTCTCCTCAAATGTTTTTCTTTTCCATTATATCAAGCTCAAGCACTGTAATCATACACACATTATACATTTTTGGTACAACATCACAATTGAGAAATTTACTAAAAAAAAAACAATATTTTTTACTACAAAATGTCATTCAATAATTCAGTAATCAATACTTTTCTTTCTTTTTTTACATGATACTCAACATGGATAATATTTTGTAACAATGATAATGGTGAAATCTACATACCTTGAGTCAAAAAAATATATATATCACTTTTTCCTATTCGAATCACAGACAATTTGATTATGATTCGAAGTTCCCTACTGGTAATGATGCATAATTTAATTTTAGGTAACTTTGATACAATTCGGTAAATGTGAAATTTCTCACATAAGTAATTATGATTATTGATTAACAACTTTTACCGTGTAACACACATTATTTTCGGTCAAAATCTCAGTCATTTTAGGGGTGTGAGTTTTTAAAATTTTTATTTTTTCAATTTTCGAAGTTTGGTGACAAATCAAGGATGCATATTATACACAAAAATTTACTGTCATCACTTTTACCACAACATGTAGAACACATATCTGTTTTATCTTAAAATTTGACTCTCAATCTGACTGACCTCCGGGAACATAAGCCCATAAATCACCATCATTCTAACCTTTTAAGCTTTCAATATGGATTTTTTGAAAAAAAAATCTACCATCAGATATCTTTATCCGGTTTAATATCACTAAAATATTATAAATTCCAGATTAGCCAATTGAGAAAATTCCTAAACATCTATTCTCAATAGACTCCAGTCTGAAAGATTCCTGGTATATTTTTTGTCTGATTCAGTTCTAAATTTGGAATATATATTAATTTCCGATACTCCTATGTAGCTGGCGTTTATTATTTTAAGCATGATGTAATATTTTATAAGCAAACCACATATTTTCTCAACTAGTGTGACTAAGTAAGTGGGTTCCACAAATTTTTAAGCTTTTTCACTCAAAAATTTGCCAAATTCACGAAATTTTTGATTTGTCAAATAGTCAAAGAAATGAACATAATGGTAAACATTTTTAACCCCTATATTTTGTGGCCCAACTTCAATCCCCTGCACAGTTCAAAGGGTCAATATCAACTACTTTAGGTCCCCTGTTATAGGTTGAAAACATCATAATAATTGTAATATAATGTCACCATAAAACTTAGGGTAACATAAAATTGTAAAAACCTGACTAAATATTTTATGTACTGTAATTTTCTGTGTAGTACTACTACGCACACTTAATTTGTCACCAAAATATTAAAAATTAAAATAATAAAAATTTAAATTCCTTCTACCCATGCATGATAAGCACTCCCAAAATGACTGAGATTTTGACCAAAAATAATACGTATTATACACAGAAAATTACGGTAATCTTAAAATGTTAGCAACGCCGTAAATGAACCATTTCAATTGTTAACTTCATTACTACAGCATCTAAAATGTCCATACCTTACACTGTATAAATATTTTAACCATATTTCCCGCCACACGTTTTTAAATTAACAAGCAATCTTCATATAACACAATAGATAAATATAGATAAAACACAAGTTAAAAGGTAAACTACCCATTACTACTCACTACTCAGTATTTCACATATTAGCTTCACAAATTTACGACCCTTATTTCAATAATAACAATTTCAATTTCATTACATGATTTCAATTTTTCTCTCTTGACAATCTAACCAAAGTTTGTCAAAGTCTTGTCTATCTGTTACATCTTTCAACTTGAATAACTCTGACAGGACATTACTCTCAGAATAGCGTGTTAATAGTTTTGTTTCTTGTTTTGTCATGCTGAGTCGCACTTGAATTGTTGGACCACAACCTTATTTCAATACTTCAATAGAAATTGGTTAATAGATTTTCGGAGTAATAGATTCTATATCTTAGATGATATTTTATCTATACACAATTATCCCATATTTTATATTCGTCTTTTCCCTGTACAACTCACTTTCCTAGCTTTGATAGAAAAATAGTTTCTTGATGAAGATTTAAGTGATACCATGTTGAGTGTAACATTATCCATACCGTATTTGATATTTTCACTTCCTTTAAATATTTATATCTGTCTTTTGATTATGTGGAAACATCTGGTCAGCTTTGTGAGACACAGTGTTGAGTTACTGAAATATTGGCCAAAATGTTACTTTAATTTAAATCAACAAGGTTTATGTTTGGGAACCATTATCCTTTCTCTATTCTTCCTTTTAGTTGTGGATCCGTGTGTAGCGTAAGCCACAAAGATACTTAAACAGGAATTATAAATTTCAAATATAATATCAGACATAGTCTGGTTTGTACACAGCTAAAAGTTACATTTTGTGAGCTTTCACTAGATCATAACATCTAGCTTCTTCTGACGAAGCATAATAAATAATTGTGAAAAAAATCAGACTTACATTGGAATGAAATTATACAGTTGAATAGAAGATGTTATAAGATTATATTATCTAAAATTATATAATATGCATACATACAGACACATTGCCCTGTTCTTAGTTTTCCATATTGTAATTTGTAGAATAAAAACTTGATTATATTATCTAAAATTATATAATATGCATACATACAGACACATTGCCCTGTTCTTAGTTTTCCATATTGTAATTTGTAGAATAAAAACTTGCTTAACTTTGAATCATTCCTTAACTTTCAAACTTTTCTTTTACCCCCCCTGAACTTTGCACCCTCTAGACTAATAATATAAATATTGGCAACCTAATCCCCGATATTGGCAACTTTAAAATACAAAGTGTTGACACGCAAAATGATTTGAGAACGTTTCCCGTAAAAATATTGTCATTTGTTTGGCATGGCTAACATAGTTAATCAGAAAATCTCTGAAAACATTTTTCAATTCATAATTTAACCCGGACCCTAACCCCCAACTCTTAAACCTTAGGGTCTTATATATACATAATTCAGTAATGTGTAATTTCATTTCCCTATCTTGATACTGCTTTAGTTCATCAATTCATATTCTCTCTCTCTTGTTTCAGTCTAAGATGTCTAATTCAATAATGTAATAGATCAGTGGTATCTCTAGCACAGTGTTTTCTAGCAGCAGAATTTCAATCTGAATCTGAATTTTGCACTGTCTGTGGACTACCTGCACAGTCTTATCACAAGCGGGTATATACTGACCACTTTGGGGCCCCTGGCTTAATAGTATCAATATTGGCAATCTAATCCCCAATATCGGCAACATTAAAATACAAAGTGTTGACATGCAAAAATATTTGACAACGTTTCCCGTTGTCAAAAATTGTCTGCGTTTGTCATGAGTCACCAACATCAACATTTTTCAATTCATAATTTACCCTCACCCTATCCCCAACCTCAACCCAACTCTCAAACCTTTAAATAATATCTATGTAATTCATATATATATAATATGATTTCCCTATCTTGATACTGTTTAAGTTTATAGACCCTCAATCTCTTCCTATTTCAGCCTAAGATGTCTAAATCAATAATGTAATAGATCAGTCGTATCTCTTACTCTGTTTTCCAGCAACGGAATTTCAGTCTGAATTAATTCACTTTAATCTTTAATGCTGACAATGATGCCTCTGTTTTTTATCGACTAATACTGTACCCTCCCCTTTTCTCTTAACCAGGAAATTGAGTTTGTGGTGAACTATTGGATTTTTAAAAGCTCAACCTTGTCCTACCATCGATTTGACATTTACGACTGATTGTAAAATTAATCTCATAAAACTAATGAAGGAAACAGGTGCCTCAGTGCTCAGTTCCCATGTTCATTACAGTAATAGGGAGTTTAATTTACAGCTTGTCACAAGATTTTGACTTACTACTACTGTAGCAACAATTTGAGATACTAGTGTCAGAAGAACATACACTCACTATCAGGCATATCATGCCATTTTTGATCAATATTGTTGGACCCTGAGGAAAAAGATCAAATGATCCAATTGATTTAATTTTATCTCTTTATCCACATGACTGTTTGTTAGGTCTCTAGCGGGTCGCATGCAACAGAAAAGCAGTAAATACCAATTTTTTTACACAAAAATTTGTGTTTCAATTGTTAGGGCCTTAATTTGCAGACTAATGTACTAAATCCTAAGCAGGAGCTGTCTAACTTGTCTAATATAAATAATTGCATGTGAATATATCCTAGTATTTCCAAAGCATGTTGTATTCATAATTAGTCAAATATCTTCGACACTGTGCAACCTACAAACTTTAATTTTGAACGATAACTAAGCCCTATGAGTATTTTCTGTTTTTAAACATCGTGGCGCTAAATAATACACTAGGAGAGAAAATCAAAATTTCTTTAAACGTCTTCTTCTCATATGAACAACTCAACGCAGGTATGAAATTTGACACACATATTGCGACTAATATCCTCTTAAATTTTTTTCAAAATTCTTGGCGTTAGAGAGTTCATTTCAGACTGAAGAAAAAAATACCTGTAAAAACAGACAATTGGAATGTCATGCAACCATTCAATATCTTGCTAACTAAAACCAAGTTGTGAATATCTCAGAGCTACAAATTGATATATACTGTACTTTAAGAACTCTGAAATCAAACCATATCAGATCTTGTAGCTAGAGATCTATAGCGTTTTCTTGACAGCCTATCATAATTGCACGCAATTCTAGTTCATTCATAATAACTTTATTTACACAACTTCTGTATATAGTTGAGCTAACTAAGCTAAAACAATTCTTCAGTAATTGAAGTCACATGCTACCTCCAAAGATGGCAGAATCAACTGTTTCATTTTGCATAAAACCTATCCTGGGATCATCAAATTACACTTACTCATGATATATTGCCGGAAGAATCAACAGTTAGCAATTAAAGCATTAATCTCGAAACTGTAAATTCAGTCTGATGATGCAGTTTTAATGGAATGAGGGTTTCTATTCATCCTGCTATATATAATAAGTATAATTAGGTTTCCAGATATCTTAAATGTTAATTATAATTTGGACTCTCATTCAGGAAGCTTCACAAAGTGGTTCCGAGAAATTGTGGATTTTCAAAAATAGAAACTTGTTAGTTTTATTATGATGTCACAATATGATGGATACATTCAAATAAAAGTGAAGTTTTCATATGCATAAAAGGTTAATTACAAGTATCATTATTTCATTATATTAATATTTTTATTGTCATTACGAAAGTAGTTCTGAGAAATTTGGGAGTGTTCTGAGTGAAATACTTTTGGTTGTGCAATATGCAATGGTCTGCAACAAAACCTCACTGCAACAGAGTGTAACAATACTATTGTGACATCATGAGTTGGTACAAATGACCATCGTTACAAGACAATTCGCTTTGCAAAATACTATTGTTACGCAGTAAAATGTAATGGTATTATTTCTTTGAACCTTTACTTTTATTCCAACTTCCATACCCAACCAACTTTTCTAACATTTAAATTTTTTATTAATAATTGTAACATGGATATACTATGTCATGAGCTGATTTGTAATCACCAGAAGATGGGTTGTTATTCAATCTTTGGCATTTAAACTTCAAATAAGGTAATTTGCCTAACTTCGGCACCTTAAGCATTTAAACTTCGAAACTAAGTAATATCATATTGCTCTGTGATGATATAATGATTAAACGCATAAAGGGTAATTCTGATAGGGTGTTGAAGTTACGCCAGTTACCCTATGTGGAATATATGTGGGTTTCTAGAGATCCTTAAATGGGCAATATTCTCATAAAGTGATTCTGAAATGTTCTGGAGTTGTCAGATATATATACAGCGTTGCTTTGAAGTCGTTGGAAATAAATTTAGCATCGAAAATTTGAATATGTAATAGAATCAGGTCTAACTTGCATGTAATGATGATTGTAATGTGGACATCATTATGCTGTATATCATTAGGTGGGTTCTGGGAAATTTTGGAGTTTTTAAAAATTAAAATAAGTTGCTTCAATATAATATGAGGGATAAATATGTAAAATAATTTTCATACAATATATATATTAAGTAGAAAGAGAAGAAGTTCCAACTTCCCTCGTGTAATCTATTTATAATTATGATGACGAGACCAGACAAGACATCATTATCATTAACAAAATGAGTCTAGGAAATATATATATATATAGGCACGAGGTTAAGGGAAGGTGAGGATGATTTAATTCAGTGGTTCCCAACCTTTCTTATGCTCCACACCCCTAAAAAAATTAAATATGTCCTCGCACCCCTACAAGAGTGACAATTTCTTTTAGGATAAAGAAGATGAATTTTTTTAATAATTTTTTAATATTATACAAAAAAATGAAATGTTAACTCTCTCTCGCACCCCCTGAAATACTTTCTGGCACCCTCAGGTTCCCTGGTTGGGAACCCCTGCTTTAATTGTATATATGTTAGGGTTTAAGTGTATAATTACTAGTAAATAAGATTAATCGGAACTAGCCATCAACCTTATCCCAACTCTTACCCTAGAATCTTGAATAAACACATGTGTCAAGCGTATGAAGCTTAATTTTAGGTAAATGTGATTAATAATGCATAAGGACGAATTAATTACTTTTACTGCAGCTTATATACGAATATAAGTATACGCCTTTTGTAAGCTATATCTGTATGTACAAGCGAGACAGACACTCATAGAAAAAAGGTTTAGGTTTTCTAATTACAGTAGTTTTCCGAGTATAATACGCACCCTTGATTTGTCACCAAAAGGTATTAAAAAATTTATTTAAATTTAAAATTCCTTATATCCATGCATAATACTCACCCTCAAAATGACAAAGATTTTGACCGAAAATAATACGTATTATACACGGAAATTTACTGTACATGTCTTGAAGTGATTATCACACGTGCGGAGTGCCGAAAACATGTGCTGCTGGGATTCGAACCCAGAACCTCAGTGAGCATAGATGACCAGTCGGCGGTTTCTAACTATTCAATTGGGGTAAATATCATCTGATTTGGGGGCAATAGACAGACAAGACCAACAAACAAGTCTATATCAAATTATATTTAAAATACTTTTCTACTTACAATGTAACTGGAGCTGCCCTACCCTTGCACAGATTTCTGCAACTAAATACTAACTACTTCATATGCAACAGTTGAATTAGATCTAATTTTATATGCAAATGTTCCATATGGCCAATGTGAGCAGACAAATCTATTTTAAAATGTACATATTGATTTGTTTTTATGTGTCATGCCATGACTATATTTATGTAGTTGGTGTGGAAATCCTACTATATTCATTATATTATTATAAAGTTCTCAGATTTCAAGTAAATTTAACCAAATAAATTATATAAATGCTAATTTCAAGTATATTATATGAACTCGACAGAGTCCTAACTCCTAATCCTAACCCCTGTTCTGTCGACTAATTATCTGTCAAACATTTTCTCCCATAATCCTTTTAATAGCCCATTTATTTTCTCTTTTAACTTGCTTCTATAAATAATCTCTGTCTATCTTAAACTCCTGTCACAAGTGACTCAACGATAGAGTCTCATGAAAAGAAAGGCTTAATCTTATTCTCTTTCCCAAGACACCATGAGTGCTGAAATATAGGACACTATGTCTACTGGTATAAAAACAGATTAGAGTCACCAGAAATAAGAGATTGTAGATTTTATTTCAAAATAAAAGCAAATTCTGTATATTCTCATGTATCTCTTTCCCTTATGA
>JAUELA010130203.1:0-25045 GCA_031471845.1 Boltenia villosa | reverse complement strand
GGAATGTGGGTCCTTTTGTGCTTATTAACCGTAGTTTCCTCTGCACGTCTAAAAGCCCTTGAATATGTAAAACAAAATTGGTGAATGATTTGCTAACATTTTACTACTCTCTGTAAACTCCTCCGCCTACTAAAAAACTTGGGGAATATCCACTTTTCTATATAGGCTTCAGATGTGTGTATAGACACGCCCTAAATTATCTCCGCTGCATATAAGAAATTTCGAAGAATGGCCAAAGAAGTTTTATTCCTGACAAAATCATTTCTCTTTTTGACTAATGAATAGTGGTCAAATTCGAGTCTTGATAATTTCCTGTTTCCGCCTTTTCTATTATAACGGATCATCTATATTTGATATTGTCCATGTTAAATTTTGCACTCTAATAAATCATTTATAACTCCACTCGTAGTCACATTTGACCAAAGATAATTCTTGTTTGGACTTTGCTAAATTAAGTCATGTAACATTCCATGACCCATATACGAATTTCTCAACACTTTCTATAACTGCAATGGAAGTTTTACTTTGAGAAACATATCTAGTATCTAAGGTAACAACCATACATAAAAGTTCGCGACTTATCTTTTATCCAGGTGTGGTTTTATCCACAAAAGCGTCCTGACACCTGACTTAAAAGCTAGCTCATTTCTCCCATCTACAGTTAAGAGTTAAGACCGATTTAATGAAATAGTTGGATAGATGTGACAATCAAAATGCTATCACCCGCCTACGACCCTCTCTGTGGGGTTGTGTAAACAAATGATGACGTCATAAGTCATGTCGTCATCAATCATTACAATATAATACAAAGAAATGAATAACAAATTTTAAACAAACATTTTATCGCAAAAAGTATGGGACCCATCGTAGGGGGTAAGATAATCACCCTAATACCATTCGGTTAGTATTGTTCAATGGGATTTTATTCGGCGCCCACATTTGATACTGGATTATCTCGTTCTGGCACGCAGTGGCGCCTGCCCGTTATATCTAACGCTAAGTGTTGTACTTACGTAAACCAACAAAGCTTACTAACGTTCCTTGCGAACTTTTAACCCTTTGGTTGCAAGAGAGAGAAATATTGTGTGTTAGGTTGATTCAAAGAGCAGTAACGAGTTAATATTAGAATTTCTTCGAACACTTTGTGTGGAATTGTCAAATTTGATGGATGATGAAATATGGGAATAAAATTTTGAATTTTGTTCATTTCGGGCGTTCTTATGTTGATATATAATATGGAGGAATGAGAAATACTTATATTCAATATTTTGATGGCATATATTCCATTCCTGTCAACGTTTGAAGTGAAATACGTATAGAAAAAAATGATCGATGTTACGTATGCTATCAGTGATAATAAAAGACTTCTAGGATGCAATATGCATCGAAGGAAATATTGAAAAAGAACACATTTTAATATGAAAGATCAAATTAGAATTTTCATTGACAGTTTGGTAAATTTGAAATGCATTCAACCTCCTTCTTTCAATTTTATGTTTAAACGACATCTATGTTTTCATTGCCTTATTAACAACAGTCATATCCTATAACAATCTGACACCACATTATCCAACGCCCCTTAATTGTGAAAGCGTAATATGATTAAATTTGTTATCGCCTAATCCAATATCTATTGATTTTTACAGTTATCAATTTATGCTTCATTTGAAGATGATGATTTAGCGAAAGTTCGCGAAATAAAACTTTCACTTGAGTACGAACGGTCAAAACATCCAATGCAAAAAATATCAATAGGACAAAACGTCTAACGTATACAAGTATGTAGGAAAATAAGTCATGGAAAAAAACTGAACCTAACCCCCTAACTGTAATCCTTTTATTATGTGACTAATGTTGGGACTTTTTTCCTACCAACTTTTATACATTGGACGGTTTGTTCTGTGGGCAATTGTATACGTTGGATTTTTTCGCATTGAACGTTTTGTCGACATATTGCAGTATTATATAAAAAATATATCGAAGTCGTTCATATTTTTTCTAGAAAAAAAACAACAACAGTGGATTAATATATCATTATGGCCGCTAACGGGCCAATAAAAATCACCCGCAGTTGGACCACCCCGTATTATATAATAAAAACTGAAAATTACGTCTTTCAGGGTTATTAGTAGATTAAAACGAGTACCATCTGTTAGATATTAGACAAATTCTCCTTTGAACCATTAGTTTCCGACTTCTGTCACGTTCCTCTTTCATTGAATAAACCTGTTGCACAATATTTCATGTTCAAACTACCATTTTCGCCCATTTCTGACGCCTTTAGCACCGACATATCATATTATTATTGTATGGTGATATACAGTTGGAATAATAGCATTCACTGAAGCATCGCTAATAACATGGTGGGTTAGTTATTGATATTACACAAGGAAGTTAAGTAAATTGTTGAAACGAACGGGAAATACTTGATGTCATTGTTTTCGTAAGTTTATTCTCTAGCTACTACTACAAAACCTTTAATATAACTCCATTATGGCCCTCTTTCAAGGTTAATGCCGGCATATACCACAGAACACTATTCATGAAAATTTCGAAGAGTGGCCGCTGAGTTACCTAGTAATTTAGATATTACGAGACCTTCATTTGAGGATTAAAATATGTACTTTGTATATATTAGCAACTAACAAAATGACAAAGAATTAATTTTTAGAATATAAAATTTTGAAAAGCGTTCTAGCAATAGCGTGTCTATAAGGTGTGGCACTACTCGCTTGTCCACTTAGTTATAAATACAAATGCTAGCAACTACTTGAGGGGTGAATTGCGATATGGAAAATTGTGAATGTAGAAACTTTTCGGGTTAAATGGTCGAATATATGCATCATAATGATCGCAATTTATGACGTCATTATGTTGTGACGTCATTGGAAGTCACTTCAGGCAAAATTTAAGGGGTGGGGACAAAGTTGGTGTCGGAGATGTGCATATATGTCCAAACACACGGATATTTTGAGGAAAATAAAAATGTAAAATATTCAAAAAAATCTTCTTGTCCAATATTTTCACCATTAATTAAAACATTATTCTCGAAGGGATAAGCAATTTAACCGAAAATATCGAAGAATCGTCGATTTCACATTTACCTTAAAATATGCTTTCTTGCTATAAGTTCGAGTAGGGCTCTCCCGAGTGCTCGACCGAACTATCTGATGGGTCAATAAATGGCTGGTTTCCGGCAGTCGGAATTCCAAAATTACGTTCAATATTTTGTACATTTTTCATTATTTTGACAATGCGTATCAAGGTATTTAAATATTAATGTTAGAACATACAGACTGCTATATATGTGCCCTCATAACATTGAAGGGACCAGTTGCTCCTCTTATTTCAGAGATATTTACAGAGGAATACAGAAAAACAGTCACCCGGACTATCCAATGGGTAAATAAATGGTTGGTTTCAAGCAGTCGGAATTCAAAATTACGTTCAATATTTTAGAATATTATAACGTATAGACTGTATGTGCTTTCAAAGCATTGAAGGGAACAGTTTTTCCTCCTATTTTAGAGACATTTACAGGGGAAACAGAAAAACAGTCAAACAGGGCTTGGTATTAAAACTCCCTCATTGACGCGCGACTGCATAATGATTATTTTGTACATCACTGGTGATGTATGAGGTATCGGGATTTCTTGAAGGGGTCTAAAAAGTTTTGTGATCCCTGGTTTGTAGCTTCTCTATCTGCTGTCGATCGTTCCATAAATTGTCTCAATTTCACAGATTCGATTTACTTTCAATTTACAATAGCATGCAATATAATTTCTCTGACACTCTATTAAAAATAATTCTATACATTCCATATCTTCCTTTTCTCACCATCCTTTCTAGTTCAGTTTCCAACTCCATTCAATCATTGCACAAAGCAAATATCAAATACCACAATAACTCCAGATGATCAGAAATATGATATTAAATCGTTAACAAATCTGATCTATTATAACTAATCTCACACCACGTTCATTATGACTATATGTCGCGTCCACACACACATGAGACGAGAATTAGAATCAGCATATGACCACTGCCAAATGTTAGTGGGCCTCACAATATGAGCTCATACGAGAGGGCGAATATTCTGGATGGTAAATGCGAACCAGTCTCAAACTGATATGATCTTTCACACGGATAATCTATTAAATATAAGGGTCGAGAATAAATGTGTCTGCCAACAGGTTTCAACTCGCATTAAAAAAATAATAAATACCACACATTTAACATCCAGTTGCCCACTGGCACACTGCCCACATAGTGAAACAGGAAATGTGGATGTAAGTTTTTTATTACGTCAACTTTCAGAATATTTTGATTACATTTCAGTCAAATCAACGAGTCATAGATCTTAAGGTTTTTGAAATGATAAAAAATGCACAAAATCTACATTTATATTATGACACATAAAGGACTATTTTATGCTCTTTGTGACGTAATGTAGGAATTACCATTCAGTTTGAGTAATTGAAATGGTTACGCAGGCAAAGGCTGCAGCTGAAGTATTCACAAGTATTCACACAGCATATATTTTTATTTATTAAATGAGGCAATATATAACTCTTATCACATGACTTAATAACCCCCTTTAAAACACATTTAACGATTTGAAATACTACTTGAGTATATTACCAAGCGCAACGTTTAGGCCGGAATATTCCCGAGTTAAAAGTCTAGTCACATTCATCCCGGCCCGTGCATCATTTGTCTAGGTCTGAGACCAAGAATTATTGTGGCTACACAACGAAATACATAATCTAACAATGGTCCATTCGCTCCTCATCTCACCAGGTTGACCTCCTGTCCATTGGTATAACCTAACCATAGCGAGGACTAAGATGACACAAATTGGGATCATCGACATATGACCATACATACAGACATATGCACGCCGACATCGGAACAAACCGACAGCTACAGTAATCTAACCCCTAAATACCAATGATGGTCGCCCTAATGTCGACTCATATGTTTGGTGCGCAAAAGTAGTCTCACGTACCCAGCATTGAATTTCAGCAACTGATTTGCAAACCTTTTCTCTTGTTCAGTTATCTCTTTCATTTTTTCATTTTTCGGAAAATTCTGAAAACTTTCCGTTTTGAGTCAAATATATCATGGTATAGGACAGGGATGGCGAACCTTTTCAATTGACTGGGTCACTTTTGATACCTCAATTTAGAAAAAAAAAAAAAAAGTGGGTCACAAATTTACTTCGAGTTGTGTGATAAGTTTTTGAGAAAAAGGCCAAACCGATTTTCTGAAGCCAAACGAATTGTAAATAGGCTAAATTTCAACAAAGGTCAAACTGGTAACCCTGGTATGAGTAAAGGGTAAATCGGGAAAACTAAGTTACCATGTATTAATTAAAATCTTCGTTCATTATTGAACACTGATTTTTGAGAAGCTTAAATTATAAAGAATAGTATGGTTGCCTGAAATCTCATCTCACATTAGCATAACTGAGCATTATCACTTTTTGTATAAATATCAAAAAGCGAAGCGGGTCAGTGGTTCGCCATCCCTGGTATAGGACATATTGCCTAAGAATTTTAAAATACTACAGCAACCTATGTACTTTTTTCACTGTGCTTAGAGGAAGGTCGGGACACGGCATGTTTCTGTCAAGCCCCTTTTTCCAAGCTGCCCCTTTGTTCGGCAAATTCATACTGTGTAATGTAACGCATTTTTCCTCATGAAATATTTTCTGAGCTCCTAAATTTACGCTGGGCTTATCTCTTAAATTTCACCTAGCCATTTCTAAGGCCTCTGAATCGTATGTATCACAATATGCCTTCGCAATAAGTTATGCTGTGCACATAACCAACGTTAGGTCTGTCGCCTACTCACCTTCTCTAGTATAGTAGCTATGCATATTTCACTGCAATTATCCAATTAAGGAAGTATCCTATTTCGATAGCAGTGTTCGAACCATTTTGATTATGACCTCATAGTTTCAATAACTGCACAAAAATAAAGCTCTCGTTATAATGCTGAATACACATAGTGATGTGATTACGGAATGCAATTGCGAACAACTCAACTTAAACGACGGTAGTTTTACTTTGTAAATAAGAATTTCTTTGGAAATGCTACCGTAGATCTACCGTAGTGTGAAAGAGGCATACGGAGGTTTATACTTTTATTGCCTCGAAATATTTTAAAATAAAATTGAAAGAAAATAGGTTAAAATATGCTTCAAATTTACCAAACTATCAATGAAAAAAAATAAAATCCAGAATTCGTTATTTCACCTCTGAATGACAGGTATAAAATTGTGAAAATCATATAATTTCTTTGTTGAATATCTATGATAGCAATTAATTCGTGACATTTATCCAACGGACAATTCGTGAACATTTGCAGGGGGACATTTTGCCAACATTCAAAAAATTATCTTATATTATTTTTCTTTGTGTGTCCCTAACCATTACCCTCACGCTGACACTAACCCTAACCCCAAGATATATTTTTTGAATGTTGGCTAAATGTTTGGATACAGAAAATAATATATTACGCGATGTTTAAACTCTCAACTACTTATTCCTATCCCTAAAAATTGATGATTCATATCAAACGCTGTACTTTAGGATGGTTTTAATTCGTTTACACTTGGTTTAACCTAGAATTATATCTGACAAATTAACCCAAACTAAACCTAACAATAATGTATATTAAAATACGATTTCTCAATATACATTATATGCCATCTGCCTCATAATTTCTACTCAGTGTTATCATTATTTCCTCAAACTTTCATCTAACTCTTACACTACTACCAAGACAGTTTATCTGAACTCAAGCAGTATCTCTTTCGTCTCTAAACAAAACTTTCATTTCCCCTGAAAACAGTTTACCGCACCAGATGAATCAATATGTTCCCTTTAAATATTAAAATTATAATAAAAGTGCAATTTTACCCTTAAAATCGCCCGAAAATTAACTTTTATATGTTTATAACAAAATATTAACAAATTCGCCACGTCATACGTCTGATGACGTCAAAATGACGTATTCTAAAATTAGAATATTTTCCAAATGGGAACACTATGAAAAGGCATTGTTATAGATATATATACATACGCGTCTGAACGGCTGTTTGGGTAAAATTTTGACAAAGCGCTGTTTATTATTCGAGCTCCAAACTTTATGCGCCAGCAGCCAAGCGCAACTGAGCGACGCTAAACACACGTTAGGAGCAAATAACTTCACACTGTTGAGATTATCGTTTCAGTAGAATCACATCCCCCACTTTCTATAATAAGTTGATGCATGCGGAAGAGTATGGTATGTAATTCTACTGAAACGAAAGTCCCCCACACTGTGTATTTGTTGATTATTATGGTCTTTGCCTTATTGTTGAGTTCATGGGGTCAATATCACATAAAAATATCGAAAAATGGTCATGAAATATAGCGAAGAGAGTGACTACGCAAAGCACAGACCCGTTTTGGAAATTGACAGAAACGAAATTGTCCGTGTTTTTGTCCCAAGCTGACATATTACTAACCCTGACCCCCTGGTCATTTTTCTCTCCCAGGACGACGTACGCCACACATTTGTAGCGTGGAGGGAGTAAGCATTTGACATTCTCTTGAACAGCAACCCGCATTTTTCAGCATCATATTGAACGTTCTTTAGTTTTTCTTGTAGATAATCGTCCAGAAGTTTCCGGCAATCAGTCTCGGACATTTTGGACATATTTCCTCATTTTAGGTGATAAAAAAATAACAGATATTAAATAGATATATGAAATATTCGTTGAAGTATAAAAGGATTGAATTAACAAACTCTCTTCGAATACAACACGGAGCAGAGCTGTGTAAAATATATTTTTTAAGCGTTCTGCACAGACCACAGTTAACGATATATATGGATAGTAATCATCAAGCAAACAATATGGCCACTCTCTTTGCAACCCGTTTGCGTCAAAACCGGCCATGGATTAGAAATCTTCTTTCTCCTTTACGAAAAATCTGAAATTGTAATCGAAACTCAATTCTTAGTATAAACTTGTCAGAGCAAGATATGTTTCAAAAAAATGTCAAACAAATTGTCTGCTTAATGACATTCCTCAGTATTTCACTTAGATTCGGTTGAACTCTGACATAGTTATTAAGAGACAGTAATAATTCAAACGTACCTATCAATAAACATCTTATACACATCAACCATCCATTAGATCCTATCCATCAATTCGGCAAAATATGAATTCCTTTGAAATAAATATGAGTTACCGGTGAAATTGAATGTTAACCCTAATCAGTGCTTGCTTGTTACTGTATCAATATTGATAGAGTGTATATGGATAAAGGATGTGGGTTTAAAGGGTTAAATGTATATATTACTGTAGCACAATGCTGGACAAATAATGAAACTGATCTGAAGATTCCACAATGAGTCCATATGGGCTTATTACTTGTTCAAATTTGTAGTTTATACAACATCAAAAGGTCTGATATTTGCGAATCTATTGTGATTTCATATCTAGCAGAATCATTCATTGATAAAATACAGAGTTCTTCTTGGAAAACGAGAGGAAATGAATGACGTGGGGACCATCCCTGACAACCTATACTTCTTACCCGTGTTTTATACTACTTTTGTCTGATTTTGGTTTTCTACGGGCATAATGCATCAAACATTAATGCAAGAATATAAACATAATGGTCTCCAATTATAGGCGTAGTACACTCAAAACAATGGACAAATTGAAATTTTACCGATGTTCAGTTGGGAAGTTGTACAGTATTAACTGTTCATAACATGAATTCTCAGTTGTAAGTTTTTCAGCATTCGCATTCCATCCAGCTTCAAATTTTGATGGATTCAAACTTAGCGCTAGATTGGAAAATAGGCATCGATTTTAATTGTTTGATCAAATCGATTTTTTAGCTTTGTAATATTTTAATATAAAATTAAGAGAAAAAGAGGCTTGCTATTGGTGCATATTGCATCCAAGAAGTCTTCAGCACAGTTGTAATGACTTGAGTCAGACTCGAGTCACATTTTTGGTTTGACTCGACTCGATTCTTGATCTGTGAGAGACTATACTCGACTCGAGTCTCGGTTAAAGACTTGACTTGATTTTGTCAACGGACATTTCGCCATCGTTTGTGACGTCGTAACAGAGGGACATTTTGCCGACATTAAAACAAAAATTACTCGTGCGTCACTTACACTAACCCTAACTTTAAGATCTAATTTTGGGAATGGTGGTGAAATGTTCGTTGCCTAAATGTCCGTTGGCTAAATGTCCGGATACCGCCCCCCTTAATTTTGCTTACAAGCATTCAGTGCGGGGCTCCCTACATTGCGGGGCCCCTAGCATTTGCTACAATTAATATCCTGTGTGAAGATATGGTATTTGTGAAAATAGTCAAGATTTTAATCAATTTCGATTTTCTTGTCCAAACAGTGAGTGAGGTGTACTTCGGAATTAAATTCTTTCTGACTCTTTCATCTAATATCTATTTTAATCTGATTTTTGAAATCCGAGACTGCCATACAATATATTATTATTATATAATTATCTCCTAACTCTAGCGTGATAAGATTCTCCGATGAGTTATCAGGAAAAGTGAATATTTTTATTTTTGTTCCCATAATTGCACAATGCATAATGCATAATTGTATATTCGGGCTGGTATCACAGGAGAGACATATCATTGAAGTAGCAATGTAAATTGACTCTGAAGTCGAGGTCGAGCGATGCGCTAACGCTAAACTGTAACTTGAAAGAGAACATTTTTGAAACACTTTGAAAGGATAGTCTTTCTCTAACAGGAACATGAAAATGACGTCATTTTAAAAATCAGTCAGGTGCACACTTTATTAGAACAATGCTTTTGGATTTAAAAATTATTTCTACGGAGATATGCGGAGCGTTTTCGCGCGCCTGCGGTGCACACCCACATATGACCCCGATTACTTGATTGGCCGAAGGACATTTGACCAAATATTGCATTATTCAAATAGAAAACATCTGTTCTTTCTTTTTATAAATACAACACACACGTAAGAAACTTTTATGAGAGTTTGTTATTATAAAACAATCCACAATAAATATTTTAATTTATGTTTTTTGCAAAGAAGAAATGGAAAATAACAAATTATATTCCGATGTTCTTTCGGTCGAATGTCTGAGAAGAAATGAAAATAACAATTGTTCGGTCAAATGTTTGTCGGTAAAATGTCGGTCACTCATCTGTCTGGCGACGATATATCAAACACACATTTTGCCACTACCTACCCCCTGCAGTGCTCATGAACATTCTATACGGCGATTTCCCAACTTTCTGGAAGAATTTTTTTTTTCAGACCAACAAGTGTAGGAATGTCATCATGTTACTAATATACTTCAAGGATAATTTCAACTTTTCCTCATCCTAGTATTATTTTTCCACAGTTTTTACAAATTTTTAGTATGGAATTATACTTTTCGTTTTTCGTAATTTTAATCATTGTTTTTTATACCAGTTTCCCGCTGCGCTGCTCACTTCCTCGTGGATGTTAGACCAGGTCCAATAATTAAACAGAAGGGATTCATTTAGGCTCGACGATGTTGCATGGAATCGGTTGAAAAGTGAGACGGGGAGAAGTGAGCTGGGTGACATCGAGCCCTGATGATACGATCCTAGCGGACCCCTATTCCAATCACTTCGTCTAACATTTTCTATACACAGTATAAGAAACGAAGTAGACAAGAAATAGTTTCTTACTGTGTGAATCTTATATAAATATTCACTTATATTTTTGAATAATAGGCATTTGTGATAAAATGAGTAAAACAACGAAATAAAATAAAATATCAGAGGTTATTAGTCTATGTATTTGACAAAAAATTAGTCAAAAGATATCAGCGAAAGAATATTGACAGAAGTAATATCAGTGACGTCATCAGCATGACGTCATACATCACATTTATAGAGCCATTGCATCCATCTGTGAATTAAATAAACTTGATTATTCATATTATTTTTTCAAATATCCTAAAATTTAAGAATAATTTTGATTTTTAATTAATTTTGGGAATTACGAGAAGGGATGAAGTGAAAAATACATTGACAATGAATCATGAATCGGAGTAGGAAATTATGAATTTGAATTAGATACCAGTAGTTAAAGGGAAAATTGATTTGTACATTTCTATTACCAACTAAATGTCAAATAATGTCGTAGACAAAAAATGTACTAGGATTATTACCTAGTTAAATATCATTTTGCATCTGACCCACTCAAATTACTCTTCCCCGGGATTGTAAAAATTGCATCGAATGATTGAATATATTTTAAATTAATTTTAGATTATACTACATCACTCATAATTCTAGTAGTATATAGATTCCTTAAAGGTTTCTTCATGTCCTATAAGTCTAGAAAAAATATCTTATAATAAGTCTAGAAAAAATATCTTATAATAATAACCTTCTTCACAAAAGCATTGATTTATTCCATATAAAGTGCTGCAGCCAGTAGTTCCAACGGATGAACATTCTCGAGATATTTTTCCTGCAAAAGAGAAATTTGACGGTGACTGGTCCTTGAAATTTTGCATGAAAACGTTTTGGAAGTAAAAGGAATGCTTCTAGTTAGTAGTTCCAGAGTCCTGAAATCTGGGAAATCTGGATGAATTTGATTTATCCGAGAATCGCGCTATTCCGCGCTTCCAAAATGGTTTTGCATTTTACTCTTACCTAATGGTTCGATATAAAAATCTTCGAGTGGTGCCAACATCACTTAGACATCACCAATTGCCCCGAAAAGATATTTAAACGTTGCCGGTAGATGTCACTAATGAGCTGGGTAGATTTCCTTTAAACATACATACGCGAACATGCACGGCACAATTAAGAGATTAATTTATGATAGCTTAGAGCCGTACCCCTCAGCAAGGTGTATATTCACACTGCTCTGACAAACCATCACACCATATATAGCTGAAATAACCTTATCAGTTGAAGGCTTTAACACCTCTAACAAAAACGCATTGATACTCTTCGTTGATTTTGAGAATTTCGATTGTTGTGAGGCAAATAAGAAGAGAATTTTGTGTGTTCAACATGTAAGTATGCAAATTGCAATATTGGCCACTTTACTCCAAATAAGCTGAAATAAAAGTAGTTGAAGGGAATAAACATCCAATGTCACATATCTAGGAGATTCACCATAATTTCTTGATTGTTTTAAATCCCCTATTAACACATTACTATATCTAGGAATGCTCTTTTCGAATTTTCTAATCAGCTCATCAAATGAGAAATCTGAGAAAAACTGAACTCAAACTCAATTCGGCTCAAACTGAATTATGTCATTATATAGAGCGAATTCACCAGAAAAGAAAGAATCTAAATCCGTGATGCCAAGGAGTTAAATTATCTATAAGATTCAGGAAGGATAACAGAAGTGTTCACATTCACTCCATTTAGGTTTCGCCTGCTCATTTCTTCTTATGTGCGTGTTTTTGTCTGTATGTGCGTGTGAGACAGTAGCGTTTAAGACTCGATACACGACTCGATACACGAGTTAGCTAGCGCCCAGCTAGGCGAATGATATCTTGCTGAAGGATATCGCGCGAGTCTGTTGGATTTAAAATCGGCCTTACTGCGTATTTGAAATTTTAACAAATATGTCAAGTTAACTGATTCGATTCGAGATATAAAATTTGATTCGAATAATTTGTGATTCGAATTCTTCCGCTTAAAAAAAACAGAAGAAGCATCAATAATGTTGACCATACTGCGAGAAATTAGTTCTATTACTTACCTTCCTTTATATTAGTCGAACAAGACTTGTCAGCATGGGAAGGACAGGTAATTAGTCCGGTTGGTTCGGGACAGTCTGAGCATGTGTGACATTTCAAACCTAGGAAGATTCAAAGCAATGTAAATACAAAATTTATAATCGTTTAGATAAGCTTCTTTGAAGGTCAAATTTATACAGTGTCAAGGTCATTTGTGGATTAGGATGAAGTCGCGTGCAAACTTCTTAGCACAGACTCACTAACATGTACACCGGGAAATGTTCAACTTCTGGGATTTTTACTGTGAGATGATAGGCCATTGATGTCATATTTGTGCTTTTATGGACACAAATTAATGACTTTTAAAAATGCAATTTTCAAATTATTCGTATACGTAGTAAAAAAATATATTTCATATTGGAGATGGGGGCTACACACAAGCACTTCTTCTAATTATAAACATAAATAAATACCTGATGCAGGTTGCAATTCTTGGTTATCGTTGCATCCATCTAAAAATCAATATGACGATGTTTAAGCACATTGAAATTACTGTTATTTTTTTTAATTTTTGCTTAAATATAAATAAACATTTAGTTCCAAAACGCATAAAATCAATCTGATTCATTTTTTACTTGATTTAACGTTAAATAAAGCGGGAATAAAAGGTTATACCTGACGTCATTAAAACGATTAATATAAATTCTCAATTCCTGACATATATATACTTAGGGATACAAGAGTCAAATTACTGTGGGAAGTAGGAATTCTCATATTTACCCACTTTTTCAGTCAGGGATCATATTTCCGCTAGAGCCTAGCAGGCCAGATTCGATTCGACTAAAAGATTCGAACATGCCAATTTCTAAAAATGTCCAGGATTGATATCTAATGATATTTGTTAGCATTCGAATGCTAGTGCTAAAACTGTATAATCGGTGGAAATGCTAAGATTTAACTTTATAATCCACAAAAAATACAGATCAAGCTTTATGATTATGTTGGAAAAACGAATAAATATAGGAAAATTATAAGACAAAATACAATATTTATCAATAATATTTCCACTTTCCGTAATCCCGGTTTCCGCATTTTAGGGTGTCCCAAAATAACGTAATCCTCACCTGTATCACAAGCACATTGACTCGTGCCCAAGTGTTCATTACAACCAGTTCCGACAACATCCGTGCAGTCTCTCATTATAATTCCTGATAGAAAAATAGTAAATTTGGATTTAATTGCAAGGTAGAGAGAATGGACCAGGTCTTATAGTTCAAATTGCCAGAATACAACTGTCATTGATGAAACAAGTATGAAGCTCTTAAAGCATTACGCAGTTATGCGTGAAGCGCGTCATATTACGTCATGATTCCGTTAACCAATTTGTCCTTTATTCGCCCTTCCGCCGTTATTTCCATAGAGGGCAAGCAGTAGAACGGTCAAATTCCTAACTAACATTTCATGATTCTATATATTTTGGGCTTATCTAGAGGCTATTTAAATACAACTAATAGGCTATGCTAATCAATTTACGTTATACATACAAGCTTAAACTGCTACGACTAGTCAGTAAGTAAATTTTATGCATTTAATAATTAATAACTTAAACGTTGCATATTCTTTTATTGTTTATTTTAATTTCCGTTGCCAATAGAAAACCGTCATCAACGATCTTTTACAATCGTCGTTGTTTACTTGTATTGAAATGAAGAAAAATACCATCAAATTCTGAGTTTTAAAATCAATGCAAAGTTGAAAGCGTATGCAGCTATATATAAGGCAGAATTGTGACACAAAGTTCCTATAACCGCAGACGCACAAAGTCTAAGATTATAAGCTTCATATGGCCACACGTCACAGAAGTGTATGAAGATGGCTATTATTTGTGTGTCTAAACAATTATGCAGCGATCATTGGTTTTTTATCTTCCAAGCTATCCAGTCGTGAAATTATCTCCTGCCTTTAAAATAATTTCTGTTTTATCGTCGAAATTTCGAAGTACGCCTAGAGATTGCAAATTGAAAACTGCAGTAACGATGGTAGACCAAGGATAACCTTACTCTACCTTATAATTTTACTCGGGTCATATTTGAATAAAATATTAATCAACATGGCCCAATTCGGGATATTATGGCCTTATACATAGCTTACTTGGACCAAATACGACTTTTAGACAGTAATCGGGCGTATGTGACTTCGGAATTCCGACATTTAACCAACGGACATTTCACCATCTTATGCAGAGGGCTTATTTTGCCAACATTCAAAAAAAATCTTTCTGTGTCACTAACTCTAACCCTTACCCTTACCCTAACATTAACCCTAGCCCTAAACCTAATTCAAATTCTTAGATATACTTTTTTAATGTTGGCGAAATGTCCATTGGGTAAATGTCTGGATACCGTAACTTTGGCTTAGCAACAACTAGTTATAAAGATTCATCTGCACCAAAAGAGCCATATCCCTGTTAAGCCCGGTTCATATTATTTTCAAATCGCGAAAAGTTTCGAATTTCAAAATATATTAGATTATTTTAAGAATGTTCAACAAATTAACAAACCCATAATATTGACGGTGATGCAAGAAGCATTTTGATGCGCTTTACAAGACTTCAAGTTGTAAGGAACAGTGCAGTTTGCGCATTGATAACATTTGAGTCGTTCTTCGTCCTCAGTTTCAGGTTGCTCTGTTGCTTCCTTTGTGTCTGTACTCAAAAATTATAATTATAATTTAAATTCAAACCTAGAGCACCAAGAAGATTATCTCTCTTTTTTTCGACACAGAGAAGAGTAAATTTGTAATTAACCAATGGAATACTATGCTTTAATAATCAAGCTCAAGCTCAATTCAATTTCAAATCTAGAGCACCAAGAAGATTATCTCTCTTTCTTCGACACACAGAGAGGAGTAATTCCGCTCCCATTTTATGTACAACTAAAATACTGTACTTTTAATAATCAACTCAAGGGTGGAGTGGGATTAAGTTTAAGAGAAATTTAACTATTTCCACAGTTTTAATTGTCAAAAATGCTGCCATAGGGGTGCAGTCGAATCTCAACTAAGAACTTTCAATTCAAATTCAAATTCAAACATAGAGCATCGAGATCAGGGGTGTGCAAACTGAGGCCCGCGGGCCGAGGACTTCCCCGCAAGGCGATGTCAATTTGTGTTGTCCAGACACTTTCTCACAGAAAAGGCGTTTAACGAGATTACAGTGTGATTTATATTTGAGGTATCTTTCGTTGGGGAACAAATAGTACATTTGCATGAATAATAATTACGTTTTTGTGTGGAAATAACATTTAGTAATTCTATTTTTTATTGAATGTGGCCCCCCAGAGATTCACAGATGCTCCATGCCGCCCGCGGAGAAAAGTTTGCCCACTCCTGTCTTAGAGCAAGATGATTATCTCTGTTTCTTCGACACATAGAGGAGTAATTCCGTTCCCCTTTGTGTACAATGAAATACTGTACTTTAATAATCAAGCTCAAGGGTGGATTAAGGAGGAATAAGTTTAAAATAAATTCAAATCTTTCCCCAGTTTTAATTGTCAAAAATGCTGCTATTGAGGCGCAGCTTTAATAGTTGATTTTCAATCCAAATCATTCACCATTGCACTGATATCTGATCGAAGTCGAATCTCAACTAAGAACTTTCAAATCATCTTGTAATAGAGTGGAAATATATTTTTCATAGCAATAATTCTTCGCCTTCGGCACTCATTTATTTATTTATTTCACTGCTATCTTCGCACACATCAAGCGTCAATGAGTAGGGAAACATTATGTAACGGAAATGAAACCACACACGATGCTTTGGTTTGCACGATCACGCATATTCCTTTCCCCTTCCTATTCTAAGAGTATTAATAAATTAAAATAAATCACCTTTATGTATCTTTTCCGTATGGTTGTTGCAGTTATCTGTAAAAAAAATAGTAAAATTTGTCAAATGTCAAATTATTTTTCTCGAGAAGAAATAAAGCAACCAAGTCATAAACATCCAAAATATCCAGGACCGGACATATAACCGACGGAAATTCGTACGAACGAACAATGGGCCTACGCACATATTCGGCCGAAGGAACCGCCTTTTTAATTTTGTTTGTTAATAAATTTTTTCTTTGTGATATATTAAAAAAAAAATACATGATTGTATTGTAGGAACTCTGCATTGCTCTAAAATATTACTCTCTAATGTAATTACTTTGTGGAAAAATGCAATATGAAACGAAATGTTCATAAATATTTGAAGATTGTTGGTTAGGGTCAAAGTTTATTTCGTTTAAGATTCTGCTCATGTATTAAAAATGTCGCTCCATTCGCCCTTATGTCCGTCGATCAAGTAACAGAGAGCTCGAAATATCAGGTTCGTCCCAAAATCTATGTCCAAGCCCTTTCTATATAAGTTTATTCAATATAAGATTTTCGGTTTTCAGTACCTGTGTTACATACGCATGTCTTGACTCCGAAGCTTTCTTTGCATCCAGAGAAAAAATCCAGGTTACATTCTCGGATGATAATCCCGTTTCCTGTAAAATGGAGAATATTTTAGGGATGGGAAAGAACAAGTCCGAGGACTCGGACTCGATCGAGTCCTTCGAAAGACTCGCGTTTTTCTAAAGTACTTTTGATGCCTTATAATTATATGCTTCTCGGTGCTATCTCAGAGTATTGCATTGTCACAAAATATTGCACAAGTTACACAAAGAATTGCGCAAATGACCTCAGTAGATGAAGGCCTTAAGATCCCCAATACAAAAAACAGTAACAATCAAAATCCACCAGATCGAGTGAAAATAAAAATTAGCAACACTTCTCTCGTGTTAGGAATATCATTTCATTGTGATGAACAATCAATGGACGCCCGCTGGAAAGTATCTGCGACAATGGCAACTGATGATGACGTCAGTATCCATCCCTAGAATATTTGCTATGTCTGTTACGTTTTACAGTGCCGAAAACGTTCCTTGTAAAAAGTTAAAATATCGAGGTTCCAAATAAATCAATAGAATAATCATGAAAGACAAACCAATTTGTTAAACCAGAGATGGCCAACTAGTCACTGGTTGCGATTGACTTTGAAATTTCTTAAAAACTTGCGATCGACATCCAATAAAATCACCTCACTTACCGAGAAGAAGTAGAAGAACATATAAATATGTGTGAACGGTCTTGACTCTAAACTAATTATTGTGCATTGCCTTTCGCTGAAATCGGCCCCCTCTATCGTACGGTATTTTCAGTCAAGTCAATCGGCGCAAAGAGTTAAACTTTTAAAGAATTTATTATCGCAAGTTAGACTGTGCGATCGACTTGTTGGCCACCTCTGTGTTAAAGAATCCGGTTTTGTACAATTTCTTTCAATTATTATTTATACGTTATATAAATTGGCACTAGCTCTGCTTCTGATAAGCATAAGTATTGTTGCATAATTGAACAGTTCAATCCATGCAGTGATTTTTTAATACCTTATACAAGAGTGAAACTGTGTATTTGTAGTTCATATTTATATTTAAAACAAATTTACCAACATGGTGCATAGTTTTTTATTCAAGTCAATATCCTAGATTAGTTTTCGGGTGAGTTTTGCAAATTGAAATCAATGCACCCTTGCCGAAAATGTTCCCTCTTGCATACTTAAGATCTAGCTTAACTTCCCCTGGACAACTGGTTCCCGACATATGCATCCTTTATAATCCCCCTCCCCTAGACAATTGTCCCCATAGGTTCTGAGTCAACTGCCCCCGGACAACAGCCTCCTGGACAAACCCCCCGGACAATTGCCCCACAATATTAGATTTTTCTCACCAAAATATGTTGAACAGGCTGTGAAAACTTCATGACATTCAGACTTGTTGGTTGGCGTCTCGCAGTCCGAGCACCTGAAGCATTCAATTGCATTACCTGCAAAAACAGGAAAAAACACGTTTACTTTAGTACAGTGGTTCTTAACCTTTTTTGCATATTTTACCCCTTTATCAAACAAGATTACCAGATTTACCCCCAATACACTCATTGGTGATCATTTATTAAAAACCGAAATTAACAAAGTACTCAGGAATAAACAGAAAGGCCTGTCCATGAGTTTACTTTCTGAAAGAAAAAAAAACATAATCACACATTTAATGCGACGGCTGTCCTTTTTTTTGGCAACCAGCTCTTCAATGTCTGGTAAAATAGCAGACAATGCGCAACGTATATGTCAGATTTGATAGTAAGCATCAATTAAGCGTCACAAAGGACATTTAACGGTTGAGTGGTCATTGAAATGATTTTAAATCTAGTATTTTAAAATCCACGAACAAAACAAGCAAATATATGTGGTTTTTGTTTATTCAAATTCTTTTTTTCACAATAACGAAATTTACCCCTAAGAATGGCTAAATTTACCCCAGGTTAAGAAATGCTGCTTTAGTATTTAACTCCTTAATTGGTGATGGTTAATATAGTTTCTGTTAAAAATTGATATTTTGTTCCCAAAACGTCGACTGGTTCTTAAAACCTTAAATCTTTATTCTTTTAACAACATTTAAAAATTTTCTAAATATCAGTCGAGTCACATGAGGATAGAAAATTTAATTTTGGGACCTTTTTTCATATTTCTCGTGATATCAAATGTATCGGGCATAGAAATGCGGGTCTTCCTAGATCGAGAAAGGTGTGACATATAAATACTGTATCAAAGTTAACACCCATAAGAAATGAAAAATAATTCAAATAACTGTCTATTTTCGATAACTATTACTACTACTAACTATTTTCGATCTATTTACTCTGTCATGGGAGTCTTTTTGCTGGGTGCCCTGGGGATATGCATCCTTCAATAAGGCCCTGTGAGTGACAGACGCTAGGGCTCTCCAGGGTTGCCAAATTGGTTTCATAGAAAGTAGCGCAAAATTCTCGTGAAGTAGTGAATTGTATTAAAAATAGCCCAAAATCAAAATTTCACTAGCGAATCAATAAATTAGACAACAATAATATTAACAATAACATTCCAATGTGTAATCAATCTTTAAATTCACTGTTCTTTAGCATTATCTTCTGAACTTTTGGTATTAATATCTAACTTTCAGAGCCAAAATTATAAATCTAATAGCGTACAGCCCTAAAAATTCGCCCAATCTGCTACTTGTAGCCCGATCTGCCAATGCATACATACATAGTCACATGCATACTATACATCTGAAACCATTTCATCCATGCATATATTGAAACAGTACGAAATTTGAGACGAGAGAGATGGAATAATAATATAAGATTTCATTCTCACGTAGAATTCCAATAGAACGAACAAGAAGACTTATATAAAGTCATTGGAGTAGCAGGGTGTACGGCGTTTCCTTATTGTTTTAAATTAAATTCAAACTTAAGTTGATTTTACTACTAATGAAATTTTGAATTTTCGACAACCGGGAGAAATAAAAGCAGTGTAAGAAGAAATATTTCTTATATTTATTTTAAACCATCATGATATGGATGATCTTATTGACCTGTTTCACATAAATAACCAGTGATGGTTTAAAATATGAGAATAATTATTTATCCGGTGGCCGAACGGGAGAACTGACGGCTGGTCATCTATGCCCACCTAGAGGTTTTGGGTTCGAATCTCGGCTTCACCTTCACAGATTTATTCAGCACCTACACGATGTTGCACTCTTGTTGATCACTTCACTTCACTATATGCCGTGTTCACACTTGAGCCTTGATGTGAGTAAGTGACTGGGGACGCTGAACTCCTCGCCGGTACAGAGCGGTTTCACGTGACCTTGGTCATGGCTTTCCTCCGCTATCCAAGTTCAGCATGCTCGCAAGCCGGCATGGTCGCATCATGCGTCCATGTATAAGCCCGCTAAGGCTCTCCGGTGAATCCGAGGGTAAATATGATACATAAATCAAAAAATTGGGGATATCTAATGGGCGTTATCTAAATATTTCAAATATGTTCAAACTTACAAATACGCTCTTTAATATTAAAATGTCAGTCTTTTTAAGTACATAATTACGGTGTCTCATTATTTGTCTTCCGCTATCAAGGGGTTATGCCAGTGCTTATGTCCACGTTTATGTTCAAATAATTAACCCATATGACCTTAAACATGTTGTACCACGACACCACAGTGTACAGTTCTTGGAGTGGTGTATTGAGGAATGGCTTTCTCTTAGCTATTTCAAATATATTCAAACTTACAAAAAGCTAATTGATAATAAAATTTCATTATCTCCAGGTACATAATTACGATGTATCATTATTTGTGTTTTGCTATCGAGGGGGTTATGCCAGTGCTTATCTCCGCGTTTATGTTCAGATAATTAACCCATATGGCCTTAAACATGTTGTACCACGACACCACAGCGTACGGTGCTTCGGGTGTAATTAAAATTCCACAGTTCAAAAATACAACGTAACTACAGTTTCAGTTTTTATGTTATATAATTACACCTAACATAGACCGCGTCATGTTGTTACGGCCAGATTCCTTTCGTACCATTGCTGGCTAAGTATAGTTTACGATCTTCCTATCAAATTTGTTTACATCTTGCAGAGAACGTTATTTTTAATGGTATAAATAGGAAGATTAAAATTTAAGAGAGCTTACCTCTTAATAAAAACAATTGTAAAACCACGAGCAAAAACAATTTCTCCATGTTTCACTGAAATTATATTTTTTATGTAACTGAAGAACTGCTGGAAAATTTCGTAAACAAAATTACAATTTGGCTGAAATAGAATAATAATTGAAAATTCATTTTAACATAGAATAAAAATCGAATTTAAGAAAATCTAATGTTACATCCTTCTAACTTGTAACCTTTCTTCTGAGTGAATGCAAAGAAACACACATTACATTCCTTAAAGGTGAAAACACACAGAATACATCGGCGTAATGCGTCAAATTTCTTTGTGGAATTGACTGACCATAAAGTTGAGTACTGACTATCTGACAAAATCGCGCAGATCACGAGAGGTTTGCGTTGCGATTTATTTGAAACTTTTGACAATACAAATGGATTTGACCGTTTTCCATCAACGAATCCTGTATAGACGTCATAATAATATATTTAAAGAGGAATAAAAACGCATGCAACTACGCATCCTGTGTGTTTCCACCTTAACACCTATCTATGTAATACTTTTTTGGCCTTGTCAGGTATGAGCTCCCTACAGGGTAATAATATATTTCAACCTAGAACTACATAAGACACCTGGGTAACGCCAGTGTCTGCTTCTATACTACTATACTATGAAGCATACATAGTCTTTTCCCACACAGCTAAAATTTTCATTCCGTAAGCTTTCGCTATATCATAACGTCTAGTTTTTACATTAGATAGATAGCCTCAGCACAAGAACGGAATGGTACAGCCTTGTACGAACATGACTCTGTCTTTTATTATTTATAATCCTTCTTTGAGCTCCCTCGTCGCTTAAGCTGTATATGGACCCACAGCTAGAGGAAGGATAAAATTCTTTCTGCATTGTTATTGCATCATCCTTCTTTATATACTAACCTCTATTTTATTAGATTAAACAATTCTTTCCTATTTTATTTAACCAATGCTGCCTAAGTGCTCATAATTCTTCCAATATTACAGTTCTGTGCTCTGGGCTGTTTTGTTTTGATTGAAACTTGTTTATGACAATTTCGATTAAGTTTAACCTCAATTAAAAGCATTCAACCTGTACTTAAACCTTGTGTTTAATAACAACCATGTAAACACCGCTCTGTATTTACCCTGTGGCAAGTTGTAACGTTCTTCTCCCAGGTAATCATGGTAAAAAAGACAAAAGTATGCAGTAAGACTATCAAGTTACTGTAATCACGGTATAATTTTGACATTTTCATCTATTTTGGGTGCTAACTTTGCATTTTTGGCCTGCGGGTGACCTTTTTCCGTAAAATAATACCTTTTTTCATTTGCTTCTCTACAATTCGTTCTTTCTCATATTTCAGTATCCTATAGTCAAATTTTTTTTCATGTTATCTGAATGATATTTCTTTTTGTCATGGAATTCCGGTAAATAAATTGTGAATTATTTCGTTATGTAACCTTATGATGGTAGTTTCAAGGGAATCAATAATAGTGAAAATTTAAGCTTCTGGGGATTGACTATCACTATATAGAAATAATTAGTAAATAGAACTACGGTAATTACGTATCTGCAATATTGAATGAAAATAAAAACAAAATCATATCCAGTCATGAAATTATCTTCAGGTCAAAACTGATTTACTCCCCTATCCCCAATCCTAACCCCAACTATAACACAAACCAATGGAAACACGAATAATATATGTTCAAAATGCTGTCAATGGTGCATGGTTTACTTTGGGTCATTTGATATATATTGGTAAATGGTGAAATTTAGCACGTTTCCGGTAATGATACCTAAGTACTGATTTATCACTTTAACCACAACATATATATCAAAGATATTCCGCGTATCAAGGCTAAAATACTCGTACATGGTGAACTCACGCGTTTTTGGTTTGTTTTGATATAGCCGCGCGTAATTCGATTCCATACGTATCCGCGCGGCTATGTCAAAACAAACCAAGAACGCATGAGAACGTGTATTTTAGTCTTTAGACCTCACTTAGTCCGTGCTGTGCTTGAATGAATTAGAATACTACTTAGCCCAATTCAAGATTATGTATAACTTTATTTGGACGACATAATTACCTACTTCATAAAATGAATTAAAACGAAGCTAAACACCATCTCATCTTTCAATTTTAAAATCTCCTGGTACTTCTTATACTATTGTTAAGTTTATAGTTTTACATTTTAGATCAAATATCTTATCAGTAGAGATCGCATGTCATCATGGCTTAGGGCAGTGGTTCCCAGACTTTTTTTTCACACGCGTCGCACTTAAGAACTTGTTAACTTTTTTGCGCAATTTGTACATGAATTCAATATTGGTAAACGAAGCTTGATAATGCTGTGCGGACCCCAGCCGCCTCGAAATGAAGTAAATATTACAACAGATATAATACAGTAACATATACGATGCAGCAATCAAATGAGCCTTGATAAAGGCTTCCATAAAAAATGGATTACCGGCAGAAAATGCTGAATTTCACGTGCAAAATCTCGTGTTTTGGTGCATTTCCCTTTTTACTAATACAATTTCGTATGTTCCACATTCAACCAATGACAACGAAGAACGTGAATCTAGGCGCGAACGTAATCATGAAAATTCATTGTTAAAGAACAATCATGCATCTGTAACAACTAGAATAAATCGAACTCTAATTTAATTCTTATCCTTATGAAATTGAAGACTCAAAATTCATTAACCCTGTTGTAGCATAATTAACCTAAATGAATTGATTGACACAAACCGCCTATCAATCTTAGTTGTTTTAGTTGTTTGCCACCTTGACAGTTATATATGAAATTCATTACGAATTAAATATTGTATTTTTCAAGTTTTAAAATATAATCTTGCTCTTTTGCGGCGCGCCTGATTTCATCTCGGTGCACACCAGTGCGCCTTGGCACGCGATTTAAGAAAAACTGGCTTAGGGTATGTAATAAGGTACGAGCTAGACTTGCCCACGGGCATCTGCGACAGCGTGAATTAGTTATAGAGAAGTTGAGTTGCATTGCGAACTTAGTGATGTGGTTTGAAAAGAATGCAGAATCACAAGATTTTTTAGTAAAAAGTTAAAATCTCGCCGCAAATAGGTAAACTACGTAAAGAAATTCCTGGAATATTTTATAACAGTCATGGTATCCAATTTTAGTTGTTGACTTCATTAATTTCAAAGCATCATCTGCTAATAATTTATTACAATTTGTAAAATTTAAGATAATTAAAAATAAAATGAAATTATATGTTCTGACGTCATCGGATAATGACGTCACTACCTAGATATCTATTTTAGATTAAAAAGTGTGAAAATTGAATTTTTTGGCCATATTCATTTGAAAAATATAACAAAAGTTTCGCTGAATAAGGAACACGCGCAATATTTAAAAAAATCTTATAGAAGCAAGGACGTCAGGACTATATATACGTACTTCATAGTGATGACGTCACAAATCTCGTGGACAGTACCCTTGTTGCCATCTGTAAAAATAAAATAATTATGGCGAAGGGTAGCGGGAAAAGTGATGCTTTTGGACTATAATATGATGCTCCGTATTAACCTGGTTGATTCAGAGGATATAGGCTGGAATATGCGTACGCGTAAACGCACGCGTCTTTTGGTTTGTCTCATTACAACCGCGCGTAATTCGATTCCATACGTATCCGCGCGGTTGTAATGAAACAAACCAAAA